>OY979766.1:66262694-66505042 GCA_963855975.1 Andrena chrysosceles
GTTCGAGCGTTCTTCGCGCCGTGAAAAAGACATCATCACATGCAGGTGTCCCGGGGAGGACTCATATTACACACGATCGCGCGATACGCTGCGGCGTTAAATCGGAACGCTTTGAAATACTGTTAGCTTTAGAATACCATGTGATTGTACCACTATGTAATGCCGTCTCTTTCCCTCTCTCGAATTTAGCTTTAAAAGTAATGCTCTCTCTTTCCCACCCTCCGAATATGTGGTTTGTAAAACGTCGATCTTTCCCGAGATCGTCGGAAACAATTCCCAATAAAAATAAATTATTATTTCTCTGCGTTGGAAATGTCTGTATGTCGCATATTGGTTTGGAAAAAATTTTTGGGGTGGGCCAAGGTCATACCCTCGCTCGGAAAAAATTTCCGGTGGTGGATCGGGGTCTGAAAAAGTTTTCGGGGTTCATTCACTCCTTTAAAAACTTTCTGGGGGGTCATTCACTCCCTCCGGTTAGGTCTAAAAAGTTTTCGACGGTGGGTCCGGTCTGGAGAGGTCTCCGCGGCTGCTCGGTTCGGACTGATCCCCTCCATCATCGCGGCTTCCCCCTCTCCGCGGCTCGTGCGCGCGCAACCTGTCTTCCTCTCCCCGCTGTCCCCGCGCCTATGTTTCCCTCCGCCGCGCTCCCCCGCGCGCCCTCACTTCCCTCCGCCCCCGCGCTCCCATCATAGGACCTGAGATGGAACTGTCATAGACATACTACAGGGTCATCCGTTAAAACTGCAACCTACGCGCGCGCGAACAGACGAAAATGGCAACACCGTCTCACGGACGCATTCCACTACAAACCATGCACCGGCCTAGCGTTCGGAGGGTTACCAGCGACCGCTGGGTAGCAGTGATGCCCGAAGTTCGAAAATTTTAGGGTGGTCTCTTTCAAATTAACGTCACAACGAGCTATTTGAAATTTCCCGGCCGGGGTTGAAGAATTTGGGGCCTTTTTCGTATAACTTTTGAACTATAAAAGTAGTAAGGGTATGCCGGTTCTAACCCAAATTTGAGTTTGAAGGCCATTTCCCCCACCCCTCCCCCTCCCATCAAACTCAAATTTGAGTTTCAAGGTCGCACGAAATCCATCGCAGCGGACGACGCGACGGACAACCGGGCGGCGGATGACGTCATACAGATGGGCGGAGTGGTGGGGGGTATTAGCGCGAGACCAGATATCGAATCAATCGATAACCGAATCGATACCGAATCCGCATCGAAGGAGGAACCGCGGGTGAATTTTGCTGCTACTATCGGGCGTGGTATCGCCACAGTCGGTAAGGAAGGAAATATTAATTTAAGATATTAATATAAATGAAAAAACAGAATCTCGGGCGACGGGGCTCGAACCCAAGACCTCCGCGGTACGAGTCAGCCGCCTAACCAACTCCCCCAACGCCGACGCTGTAACATTAGTCTTTAATAAATGGTACATATACAGAGCGTCACCAAGCATAATACATTATTTTTTCATCGGACGATGTCGGGCAATGTCGGGAAAGATCGGCGTTTTTACACACCGCGTCTTCGGATGGATGGGAAAGAGAGAGAGCATGCATTCTAAAGCTTAAATTCAAGGGAGGGAAGAAGACAACAATACACAGTGGTACAGTCGCATGCATTCTATAGATAACAGTATTTCAAGCGCCGCCGCGTATCACGCGATCTCGCGTAATTCGACTCCTCTGGAGCAACCATCATGTAGCGGTGTGAAGAAGGCGTGAATCTTAAAATTAGAAGGCGAGGAGGAAGACGAGTAAATAAAATGGAGACAGAATATACGTTTAAGATATATATTGTTACATAAAAAAGATTGAATAATATATAAATAAAAGTAAATAGAAATTTAATATAAAATAGAATAGAATAGAATATAAAAAGAAAAGAATATAAAACAATAAAAAACTATTGGGGGACGAGGGGGGGTGATGGAGATGATGGGGGTGAAAGTTCCGACGATGGTGAGGGCGGGGGCCGCACCCGCGCACCCCTATACGACCGCGGCCGCCGCAGGGTCCCCGACCGCGGTGCGTGCGACCGCACCCGCGCCACCCGCAGCCGCACAGCCCCATACGTCGTTGCCTAGAACACACAGACACATCAATATAATACTAACACATTAAACATAATAAACATGAAACACATAAAACAATGCAAAGTATTACATACCTGTGGATGCGGCGACGGTGACAGCGAACGGGGTGGTGGCGACGGCTGTGGCGACGGCCGCGGCGATCCCCAATCGCTCGACCACGTGGGCGACGGCGGTGCTGGTGGTGATGGCCCACGTGGTGGCGATGGGGATGGTGATGGGGGTGGGGACGGTGTGAGCCCTAGACATAGAAACTCATGGTAAAATATTGATACGAACACCTGATTTTAGAGCACTTGGTTTAAACAGTTAAACGCGATAAATGTTAAAATATTGTTATGTACATACCTCGCCACCTCATCGAATCATAAACGGAGGGCGGCCTCCAATATCCCATAATTTCTTGAAGAACTACACGGCTTTAATGTTTGAAGACAACTGGTCTCGCTGCATCTCCAGGCTCTCGCATGCAAACTCCTATCATGAAATCGAGAAGTGCGTATCTTTGCAAAGTGAGATGCTGTTGTTCTTCACCATCTCCATCACAAGCCACCTGCATTTTCGCTGACCATCCTCCTCCATGTACTTATCTTCTTCTTCGCTGACCGTCCTCTCCTTATTCACACGCATCTTCTTTCCCTTCTTCTCTGACACATCATTCGACTAGACCATATCACTTAAATGTATCCAACGGGTATTGAACGTTTTAGAACGTATATCAAACGGATATTGAACGGTTTCGAACTCAAGGATAAAAGTCTCGACATGTGTTGAATGTAGTATAATATCATTGTGAACGCTAAATCTTAAACCGAATCTTAAAATTAGACAGCGAAAGGAGAAGGAAGACGGGTGAATAAAAAATGGAGAAATAATATGTGTTTAAAAATGATAATATATTGTTACAAATAATGAATGAATAGTAATAGTAATAGTGAATATAATATAATAGTAATATGAATAGTAATAATAGTTAATACGGATGAAATACATGAGATAACAAAAGAAAAAAAATGAAAAAGAATTTAAATATCCTCCTCGTCGGATGACAATTGCAGAGGTGGCGTCACGAGCCCCTCTTCCATCCATGCAGGGGGCGGCGACCACCGCGGCGGTGGTGTTAACTGCCGCGACGGTGGCGGTGATGATGACGCTGAGGACGATGACGACAACATCACCCCCTCGAACTGCCATGGAGGTGATAGGGGCCCCTGAAGCGATGGCTGCGGCCTCCTCACATCGATCCAGGGAGGCGATGGTGGCGATGGGGGCTGTGGACGTCGCAGGGGCCCCATTTGGTGATATGGTACCCAGGGCCGTCGCAATCTGGCCGCCATCCTCGACCCGAATACCAGGCCCGAGCGCTGCATATGCACCGCTAAGGGTGCAGCCTCAGCCTCCCCTGCCAGAACCCGCGCCATGAGTGCCATTATAATCATCGGCACACGGTTCTAGAACAGATACACAAACATAATAAATATGACACATATCAAACATAATAAACATGAAACATGCAAAACAATGCAAACTACATACCTGCGGAGGCGGCGAAGGCGGCGAAGGTGGCGGCGACGGCGATGGCGACGGCGATGGCGATGGCGATGGCGATGGCGATGGCGAATACTAAAGCATAGAACATCATGATATTAACATGTCCACTTGATTTTAATCTCGCTCGATTTCAATGGTTATAGATGAATAATGTCAAAATATATTGTACATACCAATGAGTCATACTCCGGGGCGATGCGTTGCAATCCCATTTTTCAAGCACCAGAAAAAAATTGTCGCACACAAATTACAAAAATTGCACAAATGTCTAACGATTAAAAATCAGACTGTTCGCCTTCCACAATTAACAGACGACTGGTCTCGCTGCATCTCCTAGCTCTCACATGTAAAAACCCCCTCCTATCATGAAATCGAGAAGTGCATAGCTTTGCAAAAGTACAATGCTGTTGTTCTCCGCATTCATTTTCACAAACTGCACATTTCTTCTTCGTAGACCATCCTCTCCTTATTCCCACGCATCTTTTTCCCTTCTTCTTTGACACATCATGCGACAAGACCACATCACTTTGAATACGTATCGAACGGGTATTGAATGTTTTTGAACATATATCAAATGGATATTGAACGGCTTCGAACGTGTATTGAACGGGTATTGAACGGCTTTGATCGGATATTGAACGTCTATCATACCACTTTGATCGTGCATCGAACGGCTTTGATCGAGTATCGAACGTGTATCGAACGACTTCTGCATAAGTATCGTCTTAATCTAGCGGACATCAAACGCATGAGGTTGGGTTGGGTGAGGGTGAGGGTGAAGAAAATTATACGCATTAAAAAATTGATTATATTTTATTTATGAATTTCTCTGGTGTTTAGACCACCAGTTGAATATTTTAAATACATTTTGCATGGCACAGTGTTTCGCGTGTCTGCCACATCGCAGAGTATTAACTACATTTAGCTTATTTAGAGATTTGATATCCTCGTAGTCAATGTCCAGCGTCTCGATGACCGCGTCTGCTCTCGTACTTTCATCGAGGAAATCCGCAAGCCAGTCGCGTTTCTGCAGCCCTTTAACATATACGACATGGCACGTGTCATCCTCTTCTTCATCGATCGCATCAGCTACAGCTTTCGAAATTAGCCGTTTAGCCATACTGTATGGAACTTCTCCATCGTCCCAGCGTAACCCATGATGTTTCGCCGTTAACCAGCGGATGCTTGATTTGTCAGATTTCGAAAGAAGATAATGCGGCATCGAACTCCCAAAAATATAGTGCGAGAGAATTGTTCCCATTCGTAGGACAGCCACTTCCTTGACGACAAATCTTCCATCAACGATGAACCCTTGCATGTCAACGAACGTTGGTACAGCCATTATCGATACAATTTGGAGGTCCACTCGCTTCCAAGACAGATGAGAGAATGCAGTCTTTCTCGTAAAACATCTCGATTTTCACGATGAAATTTTTTTGCGAATTTCATACAGGAGAGGGCGGGCAAGTAGCGTGGTAATTTAATTTATTTTGCGCACCATGTTTGTCAATGGATTGTATTCAACCACTCTATCGTGTAGAATCAGACAGTAGGCTGTAGTATTTGCAGGCACATTCTCTTTACACTCGAATTCTATGCGCACGTCCACGGTGCCATTCTTGATCGACTCATTTTGTCGCGAGCAATCAATTACCACGAGGGGGCCAAATTGTAAAAATTCAGCCACGGTGAATAATGCCTCGTTGCAACTATACCCATAATATGATTTACGGAATTGCGTATACATGTGATACAAGATGGCGTGCTTATTCTTGTCAAAGTCCAAGTTCAGATCATCATATGGGTAAAATTCCGAGTTGAGAAAAAGTTTTACATTGGCCAATTTGCAGTTGTTGAACATAGTAACGTCTTCACTCATCACATTTCTTCGACCAGTCTGTAGAGCAAGGATCACGCATCGCGGCTTCTCCAGCTGTGCAGATGCCTTCACGGCCCACGAATGCTTGGTCGTGCTCTGTAAGAGAGGATACTCGTACAGATCCCACGATTGAAAACAAATGCTCAGGTTTTGTCCACGTTCCAAAGTATGTAGCAACGATAGCTTATTAACGTCATTTAACGTCACATGGGGCATCCGCCATTGTAGTTTAACCAATTCAATTTCTGGTTCCAACATCGACGATCCTATCAGAGCATTGTTGTCGTTGCGCGATCGTATTAAAATCAATTCGTGACGCGCATTAATAATCATGCGTTTGTAGTCCTCACAAAATCCCAGCAAATATTTGAGTGGGATGCAAAAATTGAAATGACTTTTCACTATTGGCTCATCCCGCCGTTTCAACCCCCATCCAACATTCTCCATATTTTTGTCTTCGCCAGATGTCAGCGATACATAGTTTTTAAGCGTGCTAGTTATTCCAACGTTTCTGCTGCGATCAATCTCCACGCCATTCAGCTCGTATCGAATCTCATCGAATAAGAACGCCATGCAATTATTTCCCAACGTCACCGTTAATGCATCTTTTGGCTTATTTATCTTCAATTTCCCCTCCACATAGAGAAAACTTTCACACGGCAATGTGTATAAATCCTGCTGTTGTATCGGTATTCTTATCTCATCGCTGTATCCAAACGTTGTGTTGACGTATGGGTTGTATGTGTGAGTCTGAAGCTTGACGATGCGATCATCAAACGTCGGCTTCCCTCCAATACTTAGAATGTCAACCATTTTCAACCTAAATGCGCACAATGAATCCCAATGATTTCAAAAATGCAATGTTCGCAGCACTGAGCCTCTTCTTTTTAGCGTGATCGGAGCTGTTGCAGTTGTTGTTGCAGTTGTAAACAATTTCACTTGGAAGAAACGGGTTTCTAGAGTCGTTCAATACAAGCATCTCTTTCGTTCGCACTACATGTATTATCGTCGTCGCCGTCGTACGTGCAATCTGATGGTAATCTCTTCACCTCGAAAATCGAGCAACCGTCCGTTTTGATCCACAACGCGTATCGTTAGATCCGTAATGATCCGTGCGGTGATTGGAAGGTAAATGATCTGCGCGGGCGTTTCCGATATCTTATATCCTGGTGGAACTCTCGGAGAAAATTCATGTATCGTATGGACACGCCTCCCACTGTTGTACGCACCAGCGGTCACGCTACATTCTATACGAACAATGTTCACGTTCATGATATTAATTGGATCGTCCGATTCGTGCCACCGTCCTGGTTCTAATACCCGATTCGTCGAGAATCCCAATAGCGATCCAATGTTATTAGGCTTTGTAAAATCTATGGTGAACCGACAGTACAGTTCGCTTTTCATGGTGTTGTTGTTGGGACGCAACACTATTGGATACGCATCGTTGTCACCACCATCGGTACCGTCGAGATTTTGAGGATACCGTTCGAGTAATCGCTGCTTCAAATACTTGGCAATGGCGTCTAGTTCGTAGGAGCCATGGGGAATCGTAATGTATTCAGGAGTGGTGTCGACGCTGTTGCTGATGTCATAGTTTACGGTGAAGTAGAATTTATCATTGCTCGAGTCGATGTTTGGTATGGTGTGATAAGTTTCAAAGGTTGTTAGACCAAGCTCGTAATCATCGTCACTCAAATCTATGGGTGGAAAGTAGCTCACCGCGAGGGTGCTACTCTTGCCGGTTAGAGTGAATGTTAACGACATATTCCGAACTGTACGGCTCGATTAGTACTGAATCAGAGTGGCGGGAAGTCAATCCTTAAATTTGGTACCGATCGTTTGTAGAAAGCGTAGACATAGTTGTCCACAATTGCTCTGATCGTACTTTTGATAAGACGTTCGATTGTATTCAATTTTCACAGCATCCTTATCCAGATATTTTACCAATTCCTTGGGCGGTCGAAGATTTCCAAAGCTGTCGAAATATATAGCTCGACACCCTCTCTTCGCATATGCCACCCAATGAGTCCCCGACCCCTCGACATTGTCCAAATTTACAATACCGCTCTCGTTTCGACGTACTCCTCCGACTGGTAGCGCGTTTCGCATAAAAACACCTCTAAAGAATGGAATACGCATACGTTTTGCCAACTCCTCCAATTGTGCATCGGTAGTTACACCCGCGGGCATTTTTATTTTTTTTTCGACGTTTTTTTTTTTCGTTTCGATATTCCCTGTCCACGCTTGTATGGTGCGAGATAAAGTCCGCGACCTTCCATGGAGCGATTATGACGTTGCATTTCCTGCAGCTGATGTTGTGCCGCCTTATTATCGTTTACCGCCTTGGCGATCCCCGCCGCTCCACCAGCTAATGATCCGAGAACACCTAGCAGCGGGAGAAGTGGTAATATACCACCCCGTTTTGCCACCGGAAGAATCCGCTTTTTCGGCGCTCTCTTTGGAGTACTTTTGCGGGGTTTTCTTTTCATCCCCATTCCGATTTTCGTCTTGGCCTTCATAGCTGCCCAAACAGCTGTAGCAGCACCTCTTTCACCCAGAGTCGAGTCTCGCGCAACGATGCGTTTTCGCGCTTTGTCAGCGAGAACTTTATCTGCCGCGTGCCTTTCGCCGAGGTCGTTGCTGTACGAATACGCAATATCGTGTTCGCGACACGCCGCGTCCAACGGATTGATGCCTTGATCCCCTCTAGCCAATCGTTTTGCCAGATGTGTTCCTGGACCGCAAAACTGGTATCCCGGAATATGTAATTCGATAGGTAGCGCGTTTATCGCTCGATTTAACAAACCACAGCCTTTCTTTACTCTCGTCGGCGACATTCGCTACAGTTTTTAATCAATGGTGCTGGACCGTCGATATGCGTTCGTTGCCAAGGACGATTATAATGCTCCAGACACCGACGATACTGCCGAACCTCAGAATCGGCTTTTATGTGCTCGGGGAGTCTGTCCCACAACTGATCAATGTGTCTCCCAAACTCTCGGAGTAGAATAATCTTTGGTATATATTTCAACTGCTCAGAGGTTAGGTCTCGAATATCACAATTATCAGACAGGATCAGAAGCATTTTGAATACTGAGCTGTTTTGAGTCGATGCGGACCTATAAATAGGGCGCTTCGACGTATCAAAATCATTTTTCACAGTTTGCGGAGAGGATGCGATTCGTGCGACAACCTGTAACGATACGCGTGACAAATTTTGACGATAAATCACGAGTTATGTCTTCGAAAACCAGACGCAGACATGGTAGCATGCTACCAAACACTATACGCTGCCTCGTTTGTGGCCCATCAAATTGCGGAAAGACAAACGTGTTGGTGAGCTTGTTGGAAAGTCCTCACGGCGTCCGCTTCGAGAACGTGTACGTGTACTCCAAGTCGTTGCAACAGCCGAAATATCAGTATTTGGAGAATTTATTGACTCCGATAGATGAAATTGGCTACTTTACGTTTTCGAATAACAGTGACGTCATCCCACCGTGCGAATCGCTTCCGAATTCTATTTTCATCTTTGATGACGTGGCATGCGACAAGCAAGATACGATAAGGGAATACTTTGCAATGGGGCGCCACTCAAACGTTGACTGCTTCTATCTCTGTCAGACGTATGCAAAGATACCTAAACATCTTATACGCGACAATGCCAATCTGTTGATTCTGTTTAAGCAGGATGGTACCAACTTGAAACATGTGTACAACGATCACGTAAACACTGACATGTCTTACGAGGATTTCTGCGCTTTGTGTCGTAATTGTTGGCAACGGGAGTATGGTTTCGTGGTAATAGACAAGGATAGCGCGATGTCCAATGGACGTTACAGAAAGGGATTTAACGAGTTTGCGGTACCGTGAGACGGTCAATTGTCATCAACACATCGGTGGGAACGCAACGTCAGCGGTACAACGATGATTGATATCGATACTCTGGAGATTAAGGATCGCGAGAGAATAGCGAAGGAAATTGCAAAAACTAGCGAATCCATTCGCAAGAAACATCAGGCTTTGAAGACAGGCAAGATGGAGGAAGATGTCGCGTTGGAGAGATACTTCAAACCTATCGTCGAACCCTTAAAACATATTGTTGAAAATACCTCAGCGGCAGAAGCTAGCACATCACCACTGATGAGCATAGACGTTGAAGGGAATGAAACATTAACGCCTAAAAAAATCCATCCGAAAGGGAACACATCGCGCAAGACAAAGAGGAAACGGCACATGTCGTCTGAATATTCACCCATAACCTCAACACCAGTTCAATCGAAGCATAAACGACGGAATGCTACATCAAACGAGTCTCCCGTTCCTCACACACCAATAAGTACATTTCCCAGTGTACAATCGCTCGCAACTATTGATGACGACGTTTTCGAAACTAGTCCCAATGAGTCGTTTGTAACATCTATCAGACAGCAACTTCAAACATCCGAGGGACAAGAAACGTTTCGCAGTCATTTCGGTCCGCTGGGGCAAAAATACATGAGCGCGATCCTAAGTGGTGATAAGGATACATCAATGGACTATGTGTACGGTGTATACTTTGGCAATAGAGGAACGATGCTTGGGGATAAGGCTTTCGATATAGACAAGGATGATAATATAATCATAGATGGTGTAAAATACAGAGGAACACCCGGTCTTTACGAACTGATTTTCAAGAGAATTCCCAATGATGCTATATACACCGATGCTGATAAACAAAAATACAAAAGTATACTGCTGGCGACGAATGCCCACAGACGCGGTCATGGTGCTAAAAATCCCATATTGAGCAACAAGGGATACAAGTACAGACATGTAATTGCACCGCTAATCCCACGCACATCAGTCAATAAAGCAGGGAAAGGTCTTAGGACACCACGAGCCATGGTGGTAAACGATAACAAGATCGATTACGTACACTGGGACGATCCCAACGAGCTGGTGGATCGATTGCGTTTGTTAGAAGCGTCACGTCAGGCGGGTAACAACTCTCATGATCCCGAAATTCTATCGATTGTCGAGGAACTACGCGAGGTAGGCCTCATTATATAAATTAAGCCGCACGCCAATGATGTGCACTGTATGCATTGAGATGCCGATCAACAAATTTGGGGTATCGCTCGAGAAGAGTGGAGCAGCTAGAATGGACTATTACAAATGGAGTGGTTTGCTTCGAAATTACATGCGAGATAACGCTCTTTGCGTGGTTGGTGCCGACTTTGATGCAAAATCATGCAAGATACGACGCGTAGCTCAACCGGTGGCTGACACCGATGCTGTCAATAAACTATACATGGAAAAGAACATTAAACTTTTGAGAGAGCGGCAGGAAGAATTAGAGAGGAAACTGATCGCGTTTCAAAGAGATATGCTGACGCTGCAAAACAGCGTTCAAAAGATATCGCAGGCGTCGAATTCTATCCCGCAGCAGCGCTGCGAAGGAGAATCATGTGAGGCGGATGAACTTGCCCCTGGACCGATTGGGAGCACTTAATGAACGTGCCCGATAATTATCGCATCATTCGTGTCAAAGACACCTCTGCGATCAAACATGCAGCCATTATCGAAATCCAAGAGTAAAGAAAACCACGGCCACAAGAAGCTACAACTCGTTGAGGAATTGCATGCTCCAGCTCGAAGACATTTTCCGCGGAGGCGTGTCATAGTGCATGGATACGATGATCTGTGGCAAGCTGACATTGTAGAAATGCGTCCATACTCACGATTCAACCAGGGTCACCACTACATACTCACCGTCATCGATGTGTTGAGCAAGTATGCATGGGCGTTGCCGCTCAAGACTAAAAGTGGTGCTGAGGTGACTAAAGCGTTTGCAAAGATATTTAGAGATCGATATCCGAAAAATTTGCAAACCGATCAAGGAAAAGAATTTTACAACGCTGATGTGCAGAAACTCTTGGCAAAGCATAACGTTAATCATTATTCGACGTATTCTGTGATGAAGGCCTCCGTCGTAGAACGTTTCAATCGAACTTTGAAAAACAATATGTGGAAACTGTTTACGCTCAATGGAACCTATAGATGGACCGATGCTCTACCAAGTCTACTTGCAGAGTATAACGCACGAAAACATAGAACCATCGGAATGCGTCCTTGCGATGTTACCCCTGCGATCGCCGATAAGTTGCTAGCCAGCGTATACAGCAACATAAAGATCGCTGCTCCAGCGAGATTCAAGTTGGGCGAGTTTGTGCGCGTGAGCAAATTTAAAACCATATTCGATAAAGGCTATACGCCGAATTGGACAACGGAGGTGTTCAAGATAGCCAAAGTACAAGCAACTAATCCTGCAACGTATCTGCTGGTCGATTCCTGTGGAAAACCTGTTGCCGGAGGATTCTATGAACACGAGCTGCAACGCGTCACCGATCCTGATGTGTATCTAGTGGAAAAAGTCTTACGTAGGAAGGGGGATAAGGTGTACGTCAAGTGGTTGGGATTTGATAAATCACACAATTCTTGGATAAATAAAAATAATGTATTGTAGCATAATAATACATGGTTCAATAAATACAATGATACATACATATGTGTGAACAATTTTTTTATACATTAATTCCACCATTTATATTTTACACAATAAATAGAATAAACACAATAATAATTTTATATTATACATTCTCAAATAATTTTATATTATACAATAAATACAATTTCTATTTTACAATGGGATATTATAATGACCCCAGGGCAGAGTGTCGATCGAATTGGGTACGATATGCCGCTTGTCATCGTGTGGGCTTAGAGCGATTTTAGATTCTGAAATGGTGTACACTTTATGATATTTAGACCGTATACATGATTGTCTGCGAACCATTTCGATCTCCCTATGCAAACATTGCGCGTAGTCGTCGAAAGTTATCGTTCTGGCTATGACGTTGGTCTTGACGCCTTTCGCCTTTTTCGTATCTCTTTTGCCGTCTACGCGAAGTGCATACATTTTCGCTCTAAGACCTACGAATTCGGTCATTATCGCACCGTTATTTTCATCCTTCATTAGCCCCGGAACCTTCTTATTTACGCGCGGCATATTATATGGATTGTCTGTAGGATAATCGCTCGTGTCGAATCTATCGATATTGTGTTTCATGGACTCGTAGATATCATCGCATTGAATGTGATAAATGAGACTATCTGTGTCGGTATATAGAATTTTACAATTTTTTCCATGCTTGGGCGACATGTACTCGTGGTGAAATTCGTACAAACAAATTTTTGATATGTCCAGAATGCACATACCCACATATATCGGCTTGTTGAATTTCACCTCGAGTTTTCGCAATTCAACAGCTATTAAATTTTCCGAAAAAACACTTCTGCTGTGGAAATTCGGTTTCGCGATCATTGCCTCCGCACCATATCGCCCTTCCCAATGTGTCAAAAGTTTTACATCCACGTGATTTCGTACATTTTCCATAGTTTTACCAAATACCGCGTTGTTCATCAATTTGTACAAATTTTTTTCAAAGTCATTTGTCGCGCTTGTTCTGAACCGTGTATTGAGTTCGATGTAATCGCGGAGCCAGGGAGATTGAGCGAATTGAAGCACGCGGTGTATCTTTGTAATACGAAGACCGTGACGCGTGCACTGCTGCAGGTTGCGGTAATGGATAACGTAACGCTGCTTATCGTATACCGTCGCGAGTAATTTGTCCTGCCTGCTGCCAGGTGGTTTGGTACGCGTCGGACAGAACGGTAGATCGGCATGAGCGTCGTGCAGACGTTGTGGATATTCCAGATCTACCTCGAGAATGTACCCCGTGGGCGAATCGACTTTGATTGATGATACGTCAAACTTTGCGACATCTTCGACCCATTGAAATTTAGCGTATGGTAGGGGCTGACACATTGCCCACCCATACAAATTATTCACATCAAAGTACATCAAGTACGATGACTCTTCCGATGCGTCGTAAGATGGCATGTACTTGTTATTGGCATGTGCGTATCTTCCGGAACATTGGCTTAAACCACCACGTATACCGCGTTCGATAAACATGACCATATCAACGTCGGTGAGCAATTCGAATTCAATTTTGGTATGCTTTAGCATGGCATCCCACGTGAAACCAGGTAGAGTATAATAATGCGCCGAATCTAGTCCATAACTCTTGATACAACTTTCGCGAAAATTTTCAAAAATATCTGCCAATAACAAGACATCTGTTTTCAAATACAAGTCGCTGTATTCGCCCAAGGTTCTAATCCCGAAACGTTGCCAGATAGTCTCAGCGTGCGCGTAATCGCTCTCGGATACAGTCTCGCCCGTTAACGAACTGTAGAATGACTCGCGCGGCGGTAAGCATGGATCCTGCAGCTTGTTCGCGCAATCAAGGTATTCGTACGGAAAGACGCCTTTTCGCGTCAATAAATTGAAATCTTCGGTGGATAGTGTTTCAAATTTGGATCGTAAAATTTTTAATTGATCTGTGCTAAGGAAAGATGCTAATTTGTCGAGACTGGTATTGAGAAATTTGTACGAATCGATGAATCGTAATTTAATATTATTTCGCGAGTCTGCTTCAGCCGTATCTTCGACATTTTTTGTGAATGAAATATATTTTTCTTTAGTTATGGGTAATACATCAACGTGACCGTCGAAAGCGGTAGCTATTTCCTCGATAATGAAATGCGAATCGTAGCCGGATAAATTATGGAAAACTATGGGGATGTAAAACGCATTTTTATAATTTAAATTGCACTCCGAATGTGCCGGGCCTCTAAACCGTCCGGATAGATGGCAATGATCGCGAACTCGTACATCGTCAGCCTTGAATGATTCTTCGCAAATATGACAGTGTGTTGCATCGCGAAATGTCGTCAACTGTTCCGGAGTTAAATCCAGCATTGGAACATTACTGGTCAAGATGGGTTTGGCGAAGTTTGCAAATTTTTTTAGTTCGTATACGAACCATGAAACGCAATCTGCGTCGCGGCAACATCGATACGTCGATAGCGATGTATCATAGGAACAATGCATATAATATGCAATACTGTGTACTTTATGGTGCTGATACGTATGTAACTTTTTATCTAGATCACCCACTCGATTGTCTTCTGTTTTTTCAATGATGCACTCCAGATCTGCATATACCACGAAGGGGAGCCGCTCCTTCCTGCAGTGGTTGTTGAAGCTGAGGAGATTTTTGCCTTCGGTGGGCAGCAGGATGGCGCAATCGTTCATTTGCCCACAGTCCACTGCATGGGCCTCCAACTTCTCGGCAGATCCGAAATAGTGCATGCACCTGTAAACCCAAAAAATTTTTTTATTTAATTTGTTTCATGAGATATTTCAACATTTCATAAATTTTCTATACGTACCGATCGCAGATGAATTTCTTTTTCTGGTGCCTGCTCAACTGGGTGCTCACCAGCCGGGACAAGTTCTTGATCAGTATAAAGTGCCCTACATCGCCGTGTTCTTGATTCGGCGTGTAGAGCAGGTTGACGTGTCGATCCCTCTTTTGGCTGGTGAGGCGCAACGGAAAGACCGTCGATCCCTTCTTCATCTCCGCCTCGAATGTGTACACATTGATTGAGATGTCGTTCTGTCGCTCAAATTTTCCAATTTGCTCCAGGGACATTGGGAACTCAATGCCTTGGAGATTTAGCACCAATGTATAGTCGGGGTACGAACTTGGGCGATCGGGATGTCTTTCCGCGGGATGGAGAGCGGCGACCACTGCCCACGCGAAGCATGCATTATCCTCGGATCGTACGCTAATGGTCGCTTTCTTCAGCAATAAATCACGCGGCAACTTGAAATGACACCCCGCGCGCAACGGATTGTATTTGTTGACATTGATGGTCAGATTCATGATTCTCGTCAATGCCCATCCGCTGTCGCGTTCCTGGAACTCTTCCAGCGATGCCAGGGTGGGTTCGATGACGCATCTCTGGTACCACTCCTGTAGATCGGATGTGCGGAAGAGTTCGCAGTTCCGGGTGTTGATGCTTTTACATGCATGCTTGTCACCTGCCACAAATTCACCGTTGAATACAGTGTTCACTTTGAGGTTTCGATGTTTCCTCAATGTGTCCCGCACATGCTCCAACACAATGGTCCCCGCATCCTGGAGGAAGTTGCGCGGCTCGATGTAATTCGAATTTAGCACGGCACCAGTTAATACGCGGCTATCGAACGCAGCGTCTATTTCGCGCCACAAAAGTCCCGTACTCGAATGTCCTGCACCTTTATGCACGAAACGTCCGCGCAACGAATGTTTCAATCCTTCGAGCTGCGCGATTCGAGCAACCAGCGATTGCCGAACACCGATTGATAATCGCGGGCGTTTCGCTCGGCTGTGTTCTTCCAAAGATTCGATGCACTCGTTGCACCGTTTTTCCCACGCGAGGTATTCTTCCCGTGAAATCAATCGTGCGGATTGATCCAATAATTGGCGGATTACTTGCGCGAATTCTCCCATGGTCGTAAATGGAATGTATATGTAATGTCTTTTCCACGCAACACGTTGCAACGATTTGAGGCTTTGTGCAGTTTGGAGTGCGCTTTTATGACTGATACCACGATTTGATATCTCTGTCTATCTCTTTTGATGTTCCCCCTCCCCCCAAAAGATTGCATGTAAAAAGCCGATTGGTCCAAACAATGCAATTTATGCTGATACAGCATAATTCTGTCTATGATTCACGCATATGTTTAACTCTTTTGGTGTACCCCCCCCCCCCCCCAAAAGATTGCATGTAAAAAGCCGATTGGTCTAAACATGGTTCTATGCAATTTCTGCTGATACTGCATAATTCTTTCTATGATTCACACGTATGGCAAATTAGCGCGCAAAATCATCCGATGCAGTTTCTGCTGACACCGCATAATTCTAAGATTTGACGCTTCCACAGGTATTATATTACAATCGGCGCGTGTCGAGACTTTTATCCTTGAGGGTGGGACTCAAGTTACATGCTACGTTAAGATTGAAACACATTATGGAAAAATTGGTAGTTTTAAAATAAAATGCTGTGGTGGGGGAGGCAATTGCGCCTCTATTTAAGCCGTGCTCTCAGACGCTATTCTATTGTCTTCTTCCCTCCCTCGAATTTAAGCTTTAGAATGCATGTTCTCTCTCTCTTTCCCATCCATCCGAAGACGCGGTGTGTAAAAACGCCGATCTTTCCCGACATCGTCCGATGAAAAAATAATGTATTATGCTTGGTGACGCTCTGTATATGTACCATTTATTAAAGACTAATGTTACAGCGTCGGCGTTGGGGGAGTTGGTTAGGCGGCTGACTCGTACCGCGGAGGTCTTGGGTTCGAGCCCCGTCGCCCGAGATTCTGTTTTTTTCATTTATATTAATATCTTAAATTAATATTTCCTTCCTTACCGACTGTGGCGATACCACGCCCGATAGTAGCAGCAATTCACCCGCGGTTCCTCCTCGATGCGGATTCGGTATCGATTCGGTTATCGATTGATTCGATATCTGGTCTCGCGCTAATACCCCCCACCACTCCGCCCATCTGTATGACGTCATCCGCCGCCCGGTTGTCCGTCGCGTCGTCCGCTGCGATGGATTTCGTGCGACCTTGAAACTCAAATTTGAGTTTGATGGGAGGGGGAGGGGTGGGGGAAATGGCCTTCAAACTCAAATTTGGGTTAGAACCGGCATACCCTTACTACTTATAAAAGATATCGGAATGCAATTTGCGCCGCAAAATGAGGAAAAATTATTCCCTCTTAATGATGGATAATTTAACATATTTTACGTTTACTTTTTTTTTATCAATTTTTTAACCATAACTGTTGTGAAGAGCTTTTGCAAACTGTTTATTTAATACAGTATTTAATGCTCTTTTTAAAATTCATGATGTTGATAAACAATAGGCTAGTTGTTTCAGTGTCATTACTTTCATAAATTGAGAAATTAAATTTTTATTCAATTATGTGTTAGTTCTGCAGACCTCTGAATCTATTGTCCTGGTTTTCTTTTTTATAATTTTATCCTCATATGCAGTGCATGCATAGATCGGACGTAAAGAGTAACTAATGGGACGTGTCTTTGATTGTAGCGGTGTTTGAATTTTTTTTCTAGATTTTTTGTGTCTGAATGTTTAACCTATTAAATAGTCAACGCCACGCCTATACCAGCTTCCGTTAATGTCATATTTTGGAACGATGCGTCATTATTGTGGCTTTTACACGCAGGTGGCGAAAAATCTCTCCGTACAAGGGTATAGCGCCGCGGTCAACCCTGTCGTAGCTCAAATTTTTGAAATTAAGACGGGTACGAGACCAGTTGACATTGTTTTCAAACCGCATTACAGTAATCCGGGGTGCGAGTGGTAAACCGATCATAAAAGTGAAGCGCGTGGCTCGCTTACCTGGGCCGGGAAATTCCGCAGAGCTATTGGCGACGTTAATTTGAAAGAGACCATCCTAAAATTTTCGAAGCTGCTACCCAGCGATCGCTGGTAACCCTCCGAACGCTGGGCCAGTGCATGGTTGTAGTGGAATGCGTCCGTGAGGCGGTGTTGCTATTTTCGTCTGTTCGCGCGCGCGTAGGTTGCAGTTTTAACGGATGACCCTGTACTTTCTTTTACTGTGGTATCAGCGAAAGCTAAATCCAAACAAACAATATATATATATACTACTTTCTTGAGTAACTTTGTTCATTTTTAAGCTGGTTCTATCTGGAAATCCAGATCCAAACCAAAATGGAATCTATTGATCTTCTCAAGTTATTTTGCTACCAGTTCTTACACAGATTTCACATATCGTAAATGCATGTTCAAACACACATATTTCCGGATGAAATGGACTCAAATTGTTAGTTGTTTCTAACTAGAATCTAGAAGTGTATACCAAAATTTAGATGATACTCATCAGTTTTTCCAAGAAATTTTACTACCTGGTTTTATTTTTATTCGCGACACTTTTATGGTCCCTTGACCGATTTACTCAGGTTATCAAGGAATCGTCGTCGAATAACCGTTACCACTTACACCTTGAACTGAGGTTTGATATAATTTTATTCTTAAACCTACTATATCGAAAGCTTCTGCTGTATCAATCTTGCATCGAAATCTTGATCACGGAACAAGCTGCCTCGTTAGCTCGCAGCGTCGATCTTATGTCTCGCGGCGCATATCGCTGCTGCGAGAAGAGTTACCAACATCGCGGCCACCTAGCGGTGTTCGAACCAAATCAATTATTTCGAAGTATGAGTTTCGTAAAACCGGAAGGAACCGCATTAATTTTCTATCCGACAATCCCTTGGAAACCGGGTTAAATTTTTTTCTGCGAACCCCATATGCATCCCGTGAATTATTTTCTCTGCCAATCCGGATCGAGACGGGCTCTTAAGAGCTTGTGGCATTTCCAGATTAAATCCGTAAGATTTTTGATCCGCAATTTCAAATACGAACCTTCGGGGTTTATACAAATGGCAATTCCTGATAGAAACTGATAAATTTTGGTCCTGAAAAATACTATTTCATCCATCGATCTGGATATCCGCATTCAACCGGATTCTTTTCTGATCTGCCATAATTCACTGCTTGAAAATCCAGGTAGTACCGCATTGAACCAGATAGATCCAGTTAAAAATTCAATGCGGTTCTAACTGGCAGTTCCAACAGGGAAGGCAAAGAGGGCGCGTAGAAAGTTTTATCACAAATTGCATTGACTGACACATTTCAGAATCCTTACTGATCCTTACTCGAGTTTCTAAAATTAGTACTGGTGGAATGCATATAGTTAACACTTTTTTCAACGCTGAAATAAAAGCATCCGAAAACAGTGTACGGTTTACCACAAACTGATAAGCCTATTTTCCTGGAAATAATAAAGCGAAAGCCCCAGCTTCTAACGATGACAGACAATTTGGTACACACAGAAAAAGATTGGGGAGCTATAAGCGACTACAACATGAAGAAAAATAAATATGTCCCTAGTAACTAAGGTACATACTTAGAAGCTTAGTTTGTGTTATGTTGCATCAGCATATTTAAAAATGCTAGGCAAAGCAACCTGTAATATGAAGAGTACATAGTCCTTTGCAACTTCTTAGAACATTATGATTTTACTACACAGAATTAAGTGCATGTACCTATTCGTTTGAAATAATAATAAAACAACAGACCACCTATATTATTACATCCTATAGTTATACATTTTCAGTCAACAGACCATACACAGGTATTTCTCTATAGCTGGC
This sequence comes from Andrena chrysosceles, assembly GCA_963855975.1. Taxonomy (NCBI): domain Eukaryota; kingdom Metazoa; phylum Arthropoda; class Insecta; order Hymenoptera; family Andrenidae; genus Andrena; species Andrena chrysosceles. The sequence continues at coordinate 66,282,425 of OY979766.1, forward strand.
AATCCTTTTCAGGAGTGATTATGCATGAAAAAATAAGTAAAAAATATAGAATAAAATTTATTGATATCGCATATGGTTTTCGAGAAAAATGACTTTGAATTTTAGCCAAGCCAGTTACGGTTGTGTAAGTTACCGACACACGCGCGAAAGTTGTCCTATCTCTTGGGGTTGTAAGGCCCAAGTAACTCCGTGGTACGCGGTGCTGATAACATTATCACTCGCCAAATTAATTTTAAGTGATTATTAATTTACGCGACGAAAAGGGAGCTTGCTGATCCGTATGATGATCACACAATAGCACGAATGTAATTTGCTCGATAGTCTTAGTCACGAATGCTGGACTAGACTAATTACTAAAGTCCGCATGACTTCTTGAGGAAGAACTGTTTGACTGAGAGTATTAGTCACGAATGCTTGACTAGACCACGTGACGTCGTCTAATCGTTGATTGTATCAGTGAAGTGTCGATCGAGTTCTAACGAGAGATGAATGTGTACGTTCGAGAGATGATTGAATTCTGTGTCGTCTAGCCTTTTGACGTCGAAGGTAGACAAGACATCAGAATTTCGGGAGGTGCCAAATAGCTGATTGGCTAGGTTTTCCTCGAAGAAGAGGAACTTCCTTCCGGGATTTCAGTGGGATTTCAGGAGGAAGCCTCTCCTTCTTGGTGACGTAGCAGAGAAAAAAAAGACATCTGGCTAGCAAACGTAGCTAGGTTGTTTGGTCGGAGTGTTTAGCCAGGGTCGCGGTTTATGACCGTATTGTTCCGCGAAACAGCGGTGGACGACGGCATATACCGGTCCGAGGTTACCGTATACCACCCGCTGATAGAGCAATTTAACGGACTATCTCAGGGCGAAAGGAGTCGAAATTACCAAAAAAACGGCACGATGTCGATTGCCTCTTAGTCATCTGGCAGGCAAATGGTTTCCAGCGAACGCTTCGAGAACAAGCAATTGCCGACCGTAAAAGACGAATTTTCGCCTCGCCCTGAGCCAGCTTTTGTCCCATAAGACGGAACACTTGTATGAGCGCATACTATCGAGTTTCCCTCGAATAAACTTTTCAGTGAACTCTAGTATATATCGTTCATGGTTTAACTATTTTGTTGAGTGAATGAGCACTTAACAAAACTGTGTGCTCGCGTCTAAGCTTCACATCACTTACAAGATCCACGAAACTTTCGATCGCCAGAAAGTTGATACCATAGGTTAGGCCCAAACCAATACTCTCATCGCCAACTGAAATCATTCATGCTCTACTACCACAAATGCGCAAAACTGTTGTTGGGGAAGGTGTCTTCTTCAAAGCGTCTTCAGACTTCAACTGCCTGGCGATGCGCATAAAATGAATTTGTTGACCTCTTGAGGGTGTGGATCGAAAAAAAACTCTATGGGTAATTGATCATCGACACACCAAAACTTTAATTCAGGCCTGCCCCATAGGGTGCAAATACCTCCTGAAGTACTGAGACCCGGGCAACAACCGAGCGCGGGACTGTTACGTTGCTAACCACAGCATGGGCTGCGGGAGAACTGCATGAATGTGCGGCCGTCCATGCAGGCTCGTACATGGACGTACACTCATGCAATTCTCTCACAAATCTGACAACGGGTAGCAATGGAACAGTCACGCACTCGGCTGTTACCCGGGTCCCAGAACTTCAGGAGGTATTTGCACCCTATGGGGCAGGCCTGCTTTAATCCATCCCGCACTCTATTTCAGCTAAGGGGTTTCAGCACCTTGGCGGTTTAAAAAAATTGAGTTCAGCATGTATACAATTTACTTAAATCTACAAAGGGGATTTTTAAATTTTCATTACAAGCCGAGATAAAAAAGATGAAAAAGCGTCACTATTTTCTTCGCTATTCCGACCAATTACAATTTTTTTTCAAAACATCGAAACATGTGAACTAGTAAACTAATCCTTTTAGCTTCTCGAAAAAACTCAAGTCGTTTGTCCAAACTTTAAAAAAGTTATTCTGTTTAAAGTGTGTCTGAATACTTTCGTGGGCCACTATACAGGGTGTCCCACCTAAGACTGGACAACGCGATATCTCCTAACGTATTGTCGATAAAAATATAAAAAAATAGGGAATTGCATGGTTCGAGGGGGCCAATTTATTAGCGCGAACGAGTTTTGTTTTCGATTATTATTTTAAAAGATACGATGGTCAAGTTTGGTTTTTCAAACAGAACTATTTGTTTTGAAGACGTGGCTTGATAGTGCGTTTCAAGATAAATTCAATAAGCTTTAATGTATACACTTTATTTCCACTCGTTTTTGAGATATTGCGCTTGCAAATTTACTGATTTTCACTGCAAGAAAACACTCTGGAATAGCAAGGACCGAGGGCGGTCTTGCTGGCGTCACGGGTGGCATTGCCCGTTGAAACAGATACCTGCCAAAGGTCTCCGCCAGGAATGGCAGGCCCAAAGGCTGGACAATTCTTTTCCGTCAGAAATGCTACTTAGGTAGGTACATCTGCGGTATCGAGAAGCGCACCGTTACTTTTATTTTGCACATGCTTCTACGCTCGGGTGGCCGGTTCTTTTGGGAGGGATGAAAGTTTGATTGGTTAGGTTAGGAAGTGTGAAAGTTGCTAGACTAAAGTTCGACCATAGGAAGCAGATCGATACCGCAGATGTACCTACCTAAGTAGCATTTCTGACGGAAAAGAATTGTCCAGCCTTTGGGCCTGCCATTCCTGGCGTAGACCTTTGGCACGTAGGTATCAGTTTCAACAGGCAATGTCACCCGTGGCGCCAACAAGACCGACCCCCGGCCTTGCTATTCCAGCGGGTTTTCTTCCAGGGAATATCAGTAAATTTGCAAGCGCAGTATCTCAAGAACCAGTGGAAATAAAGTGTATACATTAAAGCTTATTGAATTTATCTTGAAACGATCAATCCACGTCTTCAAAACAAATAGTTCTATTTGAAAAACCAAACTTGACCATTGTATCTTTTAAAATAATAATCGAAAACAAAACTCGTTCGCGCTAATAAATTGGCCCCCTCGTACCACGCAATTCCCTATTTTTTTTTATATTTTTATCGACAATACTTTAGGAGATATCGCGTTGTCCAGTCTTAGGTGGGACACCCTGTATGTTAAGCGTACACTTTACAAAATCATCAATTTTCTGGGAATATGTTCCCAACTGCGAGCCTGCGTGTACTGTTGTGCTTGTGTTGTATATATGTGCGTGTGAGTGTGTGAATATCAAGCAGCGCAACCAGTGGGTGGAAACTGAATAGGGAACTTCCGGGGTAGCGTTTAGACCGGAAGGAGGAGGCTTTCATAATGTAGATGGCGTTAGTGTCGCGGTATAGTGTGTTTGTGTCTGTACATACACGATCGGCTGAGACTTACACTGTCTTATAAGTGAAAAGAAGTAAAACGTGAGTGAAACGCTAGTTTTTACTTGTGTTTACTGTTTAACTTAAAATGAATGTGCAAAAGAGTGAAGCAACTGCAAAGAGGGTGACAGGTAAGAAAGTTTTATGTACGGTTTGAGTTACATTTAAGACACTTGTTTATTTGAATATTCGTGATGTTTTTGTATTTTTAGGTTATAATCTCTATTATCAAAACTTTCAATTTACTATAAAAATTATTAAAAATGATTTTCTAAATTTAACACTTTTATTTTTTAAATGCACTCGTTAAATGCTATAATGTGCAGATTCACTGACTGTTAGCAATACCAGTTTTCCTCGCCGATCATACGATCAGGCGAGAGGGTCGACGCCGCCGTACTTTTCTCAAAAATGTGGGGAAGGAAATAATAAATTTAATTCACCCTTTAAGTTCACAGGAGCAGACAGACAAAAAACAAAATGAAAGATGCAGAGGAGTATCTACGTTGCAAATAACTTGCATATGTAAGGGCGCCGAGCAAGGTTCAGACAACGTACGCCAAGCTAGTACGGGCGTCGCAGGTATGCATGACGTAATATTGGTAATAATTATGATAATTACGATAATTATAAGTAAAATATCCTTTATGTTGTATATAGAACTCGACGGTTCCTGCTTGGGGCAAAATCTGGCTGCGATGTCGACAGTATACTGCCCATAGGACATTCCCATGACGTCTGCATGCCACTCAAGCACATACGATGCACGCGTATTTAGGTAAAATTCAAAGTCAATTTTCTCGAAAACGAAGCCTCTACAGCAAATTCGTCACTCTGAATTTTCGACTGTTATTTGCCTGTAGAATCATCCCCCGAAGTATTGACCATAGGTAGAAGAACACCATTTATATGGAGGTCGCGTACGAAGGAATACATATATGTACATAAATTAACAATGTAATATAAGTAATTAATATAATTACTTATCACTATAGCGTTTAAGCAAACTGTTAAACTCAATATATGGAACATTTTGCAAAGAAAAATCTGAGCCACGCACTAATCCTTATTTCTACTTGTATTTTTTACAATTAAGTATCTTATACAAAATGTAGGGTAAGAGATACATTTGTTGACGTTATCAGTTATTGTTGGCAAAATAATGTCCAATTATGCCAATAATAACTGAAAAAATGGGGAAGGTTTAGATAAGAAACTTCAGGTGAATGTGAAATATTTAATTAAATTTAGTTACTGCAAATTTAATTAAATATTTTTCTCTAACACCTGAATTTCATATCCAAATTTTCTTAACGTGTCAACAAATGTATTTCTTATTCTACATATTACAGTATGCAGATTCTGAGTATATTTAATTTTCCCGGCAATTTTGCCGCCATATTGAATTTTAGTTCAAACAAAATCTTTCATAATGTAGATGGCGTGCAAATACTAAACCAAAAGTTTTGCTGGAGTTTCCATCCCCTGAGCGCAACCATCGTTGGCACGTTGCGACAGTAAGACAGGCATTCTGAACACATCCTAAAGTGTTCCACGTAATCTGTACGAATCCTCATTATATATTAATAAAGTAATAACTAATTACTTATTACAACATCACATGGTGTCAGAAGTGAAGAGCTCTAATAATAGTTTAATCGTGAGAGTCGAAGTTCACGAAAATAAAGGCTCAGAAACTGATAACCTGTAAGCACGGGGCCACAAGGAAACCTAACCTAAAAACCACGTGGTGAGGATGGATAATTTTAAGCCTTCAGAGGGATTAGACTTAAAAGAGAATGCTGCTAATAATCTTAAGTCCTTCAAACAGCGGTTTGAAATATTTATAACCGCTATAAGTGAAAAAGAATTGAAGGAACCTCGCAAAGTCGCAATGCTATTGAATTGCATAGGAAGCGACGCGCTTGATGTGTTTAACACGTTTGAGTTACAAATGGAAACACTCACAACTAAGCAAATATTCGACAATTTCGAAGAATATGTGAAGTCAAGGGTAAACATAATAATAGAAAGGCATAAGTTTCACTCCAGGCGTCAACAAGTGCGTGAGCCCTTTGATGTCTTTCTAACTGAACTAAGAAAGTTGGGAAAAAACTGCGATTTTGGAGAACAAGAAGACTCCCTCATAAGAAACAGTCCTCGCCGTGAATGATGAGGGCCTCCAACAACATCTCTTGAGGGATCCAAAGCTAACGTTATTAAAAGCAATAGAGAGCTGCAGAGCAGCAGAAGTGAGCAAATTGCAACAACAGTCACTAAGGATTGAAAATGTGACACCAAATCCAGTCAGCGTCGATGTCGTAAGAAGGCGTCGCAACCAGCAAGGGGAATTCAGACTTGGCGGAACATTTCAGAGGAACAAGAGGGTCCAACAACAGGAGTACGATTGCAAGAAGTGTGGAAGGCGTCATGTACGAGCTAAATGTCCAGCATTTGGCAAAATGTGCAAAGACTATGGAAAGAATAATCACTTCGCAGTAGGTTGCACAGCAAAGTCAAAACCGAAGAACGTTGGGGAGGTGACAACAGAAGAAGAGGGTCATTTTTTTGTAGACTCAGTAAGCTGTGAGACAGAAACTAGCATCTGGACTCAGCAACTAATCACAGGTAACACTACCATAACTTGTAAACTAGACACAGGGGCTGATTGCAATATCAATATCTGTGGGGAATATACAAAAAGTTAGAGTTTAACAAACCGCCAGACTGGAACTCTGTAATTACGACGTTAGTGAGCTATACTAATGATAAATGTAAATCGTTAGGAACCGTAGTTTTAGATTGTAAGTTAAATGAGAAGATAAGGTAAAAGACCCAATTACTGTCACCTACCCAATTACTGTCGCCCTATGCTGTTTTACTTAAAATAAGCCTTAAACCATGTGAATTCATACACCAAAAAATTTTGACATACATTTAAAATTGTAATTTATTCGAGGAAAAGCAGGACTTAATTTTTTCTTCATTAATTTTGATAAGATGGTAAAAAGTTTTAAGTTGGTTAGGTAAAAGAATGAAAACCACAACTTCCTTACTAGCGACAGAGAAAACAAGGCACTAAAGAAAAGGTGGTAATTGTAATATTTAAGCTATTAACGTAATGACACATAATTGTTTAGATAATATAAGCATCGTAGAACATACTAACAATCAAAATTTAACGATTTACTGCTTCGTTTTATTTAATATTCGGGTGACAGTGATTAGTACAAGCGTTTCAAGACTTTTTAATTACTGTCATGGCAGTAATTGATCAGGCAAATGAAGCCTTACGCTGTTACTGTCACTTGTCATTCCTACCATTTCACGTGCGAGCGCGTATTGACATTACCTTGTCCAATTTCGAAATTTTTGACAACGTAATCGTACACTTTTTGTAAGTACTATTGTTAATATTTATAACAGAATGTACTTTGACATCTTTTATTAAAATAACAAAATTCCTATATTTATTCTCGTTTACTCCTTGTTGAACTAGAATTTAAAGCTAACCTAACTAATCTATTAATTAATGCAATATAATATAAAATGCTTTTATATTATTCTGTAGGTAATGAATTAAAAAAAGAAAAGATTTCAGTACACCAGGGAGAACATTCAAAGTGCTTTATTGTCCATTAAGTCAGGAATGTCTGTGAACGCAGCTAGTCAAAAGTATAAGATACCAAGGTCAACATTAACTACTAAAAGAGACAAAAAGCCAGGTCCAGGAACTATTCTTTCAGAATACGAAGAATCTGTTTTAGAAAATTGGATTTTGGATAGGAGTAGGATAGCAGCTCCTGTTACCAAAGAGCAATTATTAAATAGTGTTCAACAAATGGTATCAGGTAGAAAAAATCCCTTTACAAATAATAGACCTGAACATCACTGGTACCTAGCTTTTATGAGTCGTCAGAGTCAACTAAGTGAACGAGTCGCAGAAAATTTAACATTTAGTCGTGCTACAGTTTCTGAAAATGATATTAAAATGTGGTTCAAAGAAATAGAAGATTATTTAACGCTACACAATTTGAAAGATATTGAATCCACAAGAGTTTTCAATGCTGATGAAACCGCTTTAATGTTAAACCCAAAGGGTAATGGTCCAGTTATTGTTAAGAAAGGGAGCAAAATTGTTTACAAAGATGTAGACAATAATGAAAAAGAGAGTTTAAGTACCCTAATTATGGGAAATGCAGCAGGTCACTCTGATACTCTTTGGCTACCAAAGACTCCCTGGACACATCATAAATAAATTGCCAAAAGACTGGGGAATTGGCTTATCTGATAATGGCTGGATGACAGGGCAAACATTTTTTGAATACATAGCTAATATTTTTCACCCATGGCTACTCGAGATGGGTATAAAATTACCAGTGATTTTATTTATTGATGGGCATGTTTCTCATTTAACGCAACCTTTAAGTGTTTTTTGTATGGAACGTCAAATTGACTGCAGACTGCAAATATTTAATGTTATTGATACAAATTTTAAATACAGACAACGTTATAGTACAAAGTGAAAGTAATTTAAGAATGTTACTTATACAAATTTATTAAGTGTTGACTAGTAAATAAATACGTAGGTAGCTTTACCTATGTCACAATAAAATAAATTTTGTTGTCCGCAAGAAACTGTGTATTTTTTTCTTAATTATATACATTTCAAATGCTTATGAACATATATAATATATTGTTTTTTATGAAAACTTACAACACAAAAGTACTTTTGACCGTAATTGATGCAAAAAAGTAATTGTTGGAATATGTGGCAGTAAATGATATGACAGTATTTGATTAGATGATAGTAATTGGGATGACAGTATTTAGTCAACTGACAATAATTGGAATGTCAGTATTTGGCCAGCTGACAATAATTGGGATGTCAGTAATTCGATTGAACACATTTCACAAGTGACAGTATTAGCTCCCGTCATATCTTTTTTAAATCAATAAATTTATTAATAAAAATAGAGATTTTAAGAGTCATACACATTTTTTTCTTCAACTAAACATATTAAATAATAATAAATAAATAGATAAACTTATGCCTGTGATCAATAAATACAAAAACTATGCGATACTGTCAGAATCAATCCTTAACCTGACAGTAGTTGGGTCTTTTACCCTACACAAGGTTACATTCATTATAGTAGATGTTAAGGGCGTGCCCATAATAGGGTTAGACACGTGCGTAAAGTTAAACCTATATAGTCACCAAGAATAACCACAATACTGTGAGGAAGGTCTGTGATAATATTGTGAAGAAGGAGAGTCGCTTGTCAAGACAGGAATTTATAGAGGTATATAAATAAGAAATTATTTCAAGGAATAGGGAGGTATCCTAATAAGTACGAAATAAAGCTAAAAGAAAATGCGGTACCCGTAGTAAATGCGTGCAGAAGAGTACCGTTCAGTATAAAAGATAGGTTAAAAAACACACTAGAGGGTCTCGGGAGAGCAGAAATAATAGCAAAGGTTAACTATGCAACAGATTGGGTAAGTAACATAGTAATTGTTGAAAAAGCAGATAAAACATTGCGAATTTGTTTAGATCCAATCCAGCTGAAAAAAAGCATAAAACAAGAAAAGTTTCCAATACCCACAGTTGATGAGTTGTGCAGTAAGTTAGCGGGTAAGGAAGTTTATACAGTACTAGACATGAAAAATGGATTTCATCAAGTTGAATTAACAGAGAAGAGTGTGGATCTCTGCACCTTCATAACAACGTTTGGTAAGTACAAATATAAGAGACTACCTTTTGGTCTCTCGACAGCACCGGAAGTATTTCAAAGATTAAATACTGCAATATTTGGGGACATTGAAAATGTGGGTGTCTATTTTTATGATCTCATTGTTGCTGCTCGCGATGAGAAGGAACATGATAATACGATGCAGCGGGTTCTAATCAGGGCTACTGAGCATAACGTAAGGTTTAATAAAAATAAACTTCAATATAAAGAACAAAAAGTCAAATATTTGGGGCTTGAATTTAACAAAGATGGGGTAAGACCTGATCAGACACAAGTAGAAGCAATAGTCAATTTGAAGGAACCATCTAATAAGAAGGAATTATTAAGAATTCTGGGAATGGTCAACTTTCTGTCCAAGTTCATTCCCAACGTAGCAAACTTAACAAGCGGTCTGAGAAACCTAATAAAGAAAAACGTGGAATGGCAATGGGAGCCAGAACACGCAAGAGCTTTAGAACAAATTAAAAATAAAATAGTAGAAGCACCTACACTGAGAATGTTTGATAATAGAGTACCCGTAATAATACAAGCAGATGCCTCACAGTATGGCGTGGGAGCGTGTTTGTTGCAAGAGGGACGACCCGTCTCTTTTGCTTCCAGAAGCTTGACAGACACAGAGCAAAGATACCCACAAATAGAAAAAGAGTGTCCAGCAATTTGCTTTGCAGTAGAAAGATTCCATCAGTTTGCATATGGGAATCAAATTAAAGTGTTCACAGATCATAAACCATTGGTATCGATAATAAATAAGAATATACACAAAGTAACCCCAAGGTTGCAAAGACTGATGCTTAGGCTAGTAAAGTACAACTTAGGTACAGAGATCGTACCTAACTAATAAGATTGGTGGCACAGAAGACAATAATAGTGAAGTCATACATTCATTAAACACTTACGTAGCAATGAGTCAGCTGGGGGTTGAGGAATTTCAAAAAGCTACAGCGGATGATCCTGAGTTAAAAGAAATAATCAATTATTCTTTAAATGTATGACCGCAGGGCAAATCCTCCCATAAGTTAGTAAGCAACAAATATTGGGCATTAAAGAATGATATTATATATCATAGAGAAATGTTGTTTGTAAATAGCGATAAAATATTGGTTCCTAGATCATTAAGAATACAAATGTTAAGGCTAGCTCACAAGCCACATATGGGCATTGTAAAAACAAAAAGCAGGCTAAGGCAAATATTTTATTGGCCTGAATTATCGCAGGATGTAGAAAGTTATATATCCCGATGTGGGGTTTGTGAAAAATACAGCAGGAATAACGTACAAGAGCCACTAATACCTCACACAGTTCCTTCACTACCGTTTGAAAAAATAGCAATAGACTATTTCAACTACGCAGGTGTTACATGGGCCCTTCAGGTCCATTCCGTGCTGACTGTCCTCGCGTGTTTTTCCTAAGGCGATTCAGCGGAATCGCCTCGCGCGTGTCGGTCACGTTGTGACAAAACGTGAAGCGAGCGTCAGGGACAACGACCGCGCTCAGCCCGGGCCCCGATTATTTCTCAATAATCGAGGAAGGGGTTAAGCAAGCGACAGCTGCCGACGGGGCAGTTATCCCCGTTTGTAGGGATCGTCCGAGGTGAGACCGCGATCCAGAGCCGCAAAAAGCACAGGCGATTTTGAGAGCTCGAGTTAGGTAGTTGCGACGAGCCAGCGGGCTGTCTGAGTATCGCGACCTCATCTCCGCGCATAGATTGACCCGCGAAACGCGAGCGGCCGAACTGGTTTGCAAAAGTGTATCTCCGTCCGACACACCGAGAACGGCCTAGCCGGGAGAACACATACGCGCCGACCCGTGCCACTGCGACCGCGAAACGTGAGGAACCGCGAGCGAGTATTCGAGTGTCCGGGCGATTACAAATAGACGAGAGACCACGACCTACCCGAGGTTCAGCGACACGGACGAGACAGCGTAACGATAGACGGCAAGCGTGCCTTACGCTATCGAAGGGAAACTCCGGACGGCCGAGTCCAATTCAAGGTTCAGCGACACGCGAGCGCCCAGCGAGAAACGAGACGTGGACGCCGTCTCCGTGGTATGTTTAGCTCCTTGTAATCATATTTTCTTAGAATATATTTCACCCTTTTGTTTCCTCGTTACTTTCTTATATTGGTTTATTCAACCCTCTTTCCTCCCTACCATCCCATGGTAAGTATAGTCAAGGTGTGCTTTAGCACTTAAACAGAGCAAGAACCTGATAGATCATTCCAGCCGCTCGGGGTGATTTATCAAAAGTCCCTTCCGGACGTAACACAGGAAAAGATTATATTGCATTAGTAGATTATTATTCTAAGTGGTTAGAGATAGAGAAGGCTGAAAACAAAACTAGTAAAGGCACGATAAAGTTTCTAAAGCGTATATTTAGTATATATGGTATACCCAGGACAATAATTTGTGACAACATGCCCTTTAATAGTTTTGAGGTTCAGCAGTTTGCCAAAGAGTGGAGTTTTGAAATCATAACATCTAGTCCTCTATATCCTAAGTCAAATGGCCTAGCGGAAAAGGCAGTAGGCATAGCAAAAGCAATACTGAGGAAAGCAGATGAGGAAGGCGGAGATGTGTGTGATGCGTTGTTAGAATATAGAAACATGCCACTAGCGGGATTAAGCGTTTCACCGGCTGAACTTTTAATGTCAAGAAAACTACGTACTAAGTTACCTATTGTTAAAAAATTATTAAAGCCAAAGTTGCACAATACACTACCAGCGTTGCGTGAGAAACAACGTACACAAAAAATGTATTATGATCGTAACTCAAGAGAGGTTTAAGCGGGGCGACAATATAGTAATTAGAGACAAAAAGGAGTGGGAACCAGCAGTAATAAAGGAGGTGTGTAATGTTCCGAGATCCTATATTGTAAGAAATTCGAAGGGTAACTTAATAAGGCGAAACTGGTACTATATTAAGAACTCTCCAAATAGCGTGGTTGATGTCAACCATGTCGGCGATCAAGATAGTGAAATATCTCTGAGTGAGAATCATTGTGACGACAGTCTGCCGAGAGTGAATGATACCAGAGAGAGAGCCACTCGGAGTGGAAGGATTGTGAAAAAACCAAATAAACTTGGAATAGAAAATTAAACTTGCAGAAATCTAAGGAAGGGAGGTGTAATGATATAGGTCTGCGAGCCTGCGTGTACTGGTGTGCTTGTGTTGTATACATGTGTGTGTGAGTGTGTGAGTATTAAGGAGCGCAACCATCGTTGGCACGTTGCGACAGTAAGACAGGCATTCTGAACACATCCTAAAGTGTTCCACGTAATCTGTACGAATCCTCATTATATATTAATAAAGTAATAACTAATTATTTATTACAACATCGCACCTATACTTGTACAGTAATTGAATAATGATTACTCATAATACAAAGCTAAGAAATCGACGTAATTCTTATAATTGTAGCAACGCTAGTTGCCGGCGAAACATTTCTTGAATTCACAGCCGACAAATGTTATATTGATCGCGCGGAAACTCTTCGAATGACATTTCGTATGTAAAAAAAAGCAATAAATGATACTATCAGTATTGTAGATTGACCTACAAAGGATAAATGACAGGTGGCCCTTATTACCTGCCGGGCCTTATTACCCGCACTTACCTTACAATAAAAGGCATATATTGATCAATACGAATTAGTTACTAATTTGAGAGACATTAATCTATAACGCAAACCTTTTTATCGATATCATGTAAAATACCCTTCTTTGCAACTATGAATAATGGTCCAACGGATTTAATGTACCACCTGACGTATTAAAATAACTGCCGCGCTAAATATAAAAAAGCTGAGAAGTTGATTGATCGTATTAAGTATTGAATACCTACCAATCAGAGAAAACTGTATCAGTTTCTTGGAAACGTATTTCTTGCATGCTTTTTTTTGATAATTTTGATTTATCTTATGTTTTTATTATTTATGTGTTTATATTTTATTCTTTAAACAAAAGAATGAAACGTTATCCTCAATAATATGGAGGACATATGGAGTCCCAAGCATAAGCTATATGATAGTGCAATTGAAAGGATACAACATAAGTTCCTTAGGATGGCAATGAGGGCATCATGCAGCCCGATGCGGTTTGACGATCACGATTATAATCCAGCCCTGAGTAAGATTGGGCTCAAAACTCTCAGAGATCGCCGTGTCTGTCTGGACCTTCTATTCTTATATAAAGTGTTCCACGGTCAGATTGATTGCCCAGAGCTTGTATCTCTAATTTGTTTTCTTACGCCGCAACGGTCACTGCGCCCGAGGCCTCTTTTTGTATCGCGCGTCCCGGCTTATCAACATTGCACTGCCGATCCCGTAAACCGCGCTATGGATGAGCTAAACCAGTGCCCTGCGGACCTTGACTTATTCGTAGCCTCTCTTGTGTCGTTTAGGGGGCTGCTGTTAAGGAGTCTGCCATTACATTAGATTAGATTAACCTCGTCACCTGTGTACCCCGCTTTGTTTGAATGTTTACGGTGTTGTCGCCGATGCGAATAGTTTTATGTTTTTGCGGCTTTTTTTGTTGTTGTTTTTGATTTGTTTGTTACTTTCTACTTTTTTTTTCTCTTATTATTTTTACTTTTCTTTTCTCTGTTATACTTTATTATTTGTTATTTATCGTTTGTTCTCTTATGTTATAATATGTACACTAAAGGGTTCCCCCGTTTACTTAATAATAATAATAATAATAATAATAATTAAAAAATTCTCGAAATCTTGCATCTGTTTTCTATTTAATTGCTAAAATGTGTAAGTCAAGAGGACAATGTAAAAAATTATATAAATAGTATGATAAATTATATCTTTAGATTTAAAAAAGTAAAATGCGACAATAAATTCGCAGTGCACATAACTTCCAGAAATCCATCAATAACTGCTTATATATGCATGTAATGTTGCAAAAACATAATAATTGAAACAACATAAAATTAACTTTACAAGTACAATGTACATACCATGATGTAAATTGTGTTGATGGTGCTCGGTGGCGTCTTCAATGAATTCGTCACAAGGCGCAGAGTCGTGCCTTTTACGGCGATGGTGTTGATGATGGTGGTGATGGTGTTGGTAATGATGATGATGATGATGTTGGCTCTTCCTTCGATGCTGATGATGACAATGGTGGTGATTCAGCGAGGAGGAGGCAGTCGATGTGGAAGTTAATCTGAGCTGTCGTGGACTAGCTGGCGCGCTACCGGAACGTTTGCTTAAAGTCGATGAGGCTTTAATCGCCTCCACCTTTGTTTCCACCAAAGCAGCGAGGACGGCTTCGATACGTGCCACCTCCATTCCACTGCCAACATCGTCCGTTGAAACTGCCTTGTCTGCGACATCAGAAGTAGACGGAGTCACCGTCATCTCTTCACCACTAATTGTCACATTACGTTCACCACCCTCGAGGGTGACCACTTTGCAAAAAGCTTTGCGGGACCTCTCCAGAGCCAGCTGACCAAACGGTCACAAAACCGTCTCGTTAATATTCGACTCCCCTTTCCTCTTTCTTCTACGATATTATCCACTGAAAGCTCGCGGATAAATCGAGACAACATGAAGCTGATTATCTGAATCTACCTTGCAGCTTCACTTTCATCTTTTACTGTCACCTTCATTACGACATAATGATGCGTTTTCATTTGTGGTTCGTTCCGAAGTGTCTATACACATTTTATTCTTTTGATCGTAAATTAATATCGGGCAGCTATTAGATAAAGGAACGAAAATTGCACGTTCAACGTGTGCAGCTTCGATAATGATCTACAGTCAATGGGGTTTAAAGAAGTAATTATTAGAGTATTTCTCATGAAATAATCTTTGCTCGTACTTTTTCATTTGTTTCTTCTACATCATTCACTCAAGTATCTTTTTTAAAGTGAATAAAGTCTAAGTAGATCTTCTGTAATTGTAAAAGTGACTTTTTCCTTCCCTTAGATAGAAAGATGTTATTCCATAGACTTAGTTTCATAAATGTTCCTTTTCTTTCCTTAAGCGTCTTTCTCGTAGCATTACGGCAACTCGAAGTGGAGAGTGACAATTGTAACGAATTACCTTCACGTTTTTATAATCCTTAGGTTTAAACATTAGTACCGTGCACCATGGAACCGATGCAAACAGTGTATTCCGTTTAAAATGATGGGATATTCTATGATGTCACTACATCAATATTATTTTTATCCTTTAACTTTACTATTCTCGTCTGAATGTATAAAATTACCACTGTTGTTTACTCAAAAATCAAAATGCTTCAATCTTCAGAACATTGTAATTTCTGCTCGATATTTCGGTACACGAATCTCGAGTACCTCAACTCACTATATTGATAAACTAATCTCAGTTTACAGATCACTTTACGTTCGGGTAAAGAATTGGCTCGATAAATCTTTAATGAGACTTTCTCTTGAAGGTATTTCAACAATATTATACATTTAGTATTATCAATCAGTGATCTATCGCGGACATTATCTAATAACAGTTATCAAAATGATCGTACTATTTGGTGTATCCGTTGATCTCAATACAATTTGACAAGTGCGTTTCAGCAGATTCTGTTCGATTTCCATATTCATCTTCAATAATTTCAATATCCTGCCACTTTTCGTAAGAGATTAATCGATCGATCGGCAAAGTAGATTTAATGTGCCATTAAATTTACCCAATAAAGTATCGTACATGATTTGATCTTTTCTCGTAAGCTAGGATATCAATTATTCTGCCATTTTCATATCATTCAAGCGAATAGCCACTAAAAGTTCATTCACTCGGTCACTGTTTCCTCTTGATCGATTTAACAGAAATTAGTACCGTTTCAATCGCTTCACAGACGCTCAGAAGTAATCGACGATAAAGTAGTGTTCATGGGAATTACCGAGAATTCCAGCCGATGAACCACAAGGTTAAAGGCCTCGAGCTTTTCTACCACTTCACGGTCGTTCAATGATATAAAACTTTTAGCTGGTCATTAATATGATAAGAAGTACTTTTGAAGTTTTCAATAAATCTATAAGCAACGAAAATGCATGTCGCAATTCGAATAATTGGATAATCAAAGCCACGATTTAAGCGAATATCGAGCTACAAGGGATTGATCGCTGTGGGGTCCTTTCGAAATAAAAGAAAGGTTTCAACGAAAATATTGCGGCAATTTATTTTTGCGTGGCCAGCTTCCCTCGACCCTTCCGGATTTCTCGCGTACCTAATGACCTCGTTCTTTTGTGAATCGTGAAACAAAGGTTGAGCGAAACGCTTAGCCATGTTAGGCAGCGTTCACTTTGAAACACCAGCTGTTGTATGTGTCAAGTATGTTTTCGAAACTTGAAAGCAGTTGAGAGGTAAAGGTCGCGGGAAGCTATCGCCCTAAATTATCGCTGGGAGTACAATAAAGATTTGCTCGATGAATAAATACCGTTCGTTCACTCGTTAAACGTAATTTACACTGTCCGAAGGAGTGTTTTGTTAATCAATTTCATCAACTCTACCCGATGAAATTGACAGAATGTAAGTCAACACGCGAAAAAATAAGTCAATTGTTCGGCTCAGGTTCTTCTAACAATGCTGTTCGTTAATACAGTCAACGCCTGCATTCCCTTTTGTCTCGGAATTTTTTTTCTTAATCACTCAAATGATCAGATTAGAATTTGGGCCAACATTTTCGTTGACTCGTGTATCCACTTAAAAGTCAACGTTGTCCTATTTAAAATATTTGCCTTGTTCCCTTAATTGCAGCTAAACTGCAGAAATTTATTCATCCTTACTCATCTTTATTTCATTGATTGATCGTATCTGTTGGAAACATGTAATTCTAACAAACTGTATTGAGTTTCATAACTTTTGGCTGAACAAGTATTTCTTATTACCCGATTATCAATACGACAAAAGT
Source organism: Andrena chrysosceles (assembly GCA_963855975.1). Lineage (NCBI taxonomy): Eukaryota > Metazoa > Arthropoda > Insecta > Hymenoptera > Andrenidae > Andrena > Andrena chrysosceles. The sequence continues at coordinate 66,299,424 of OY979766.1, forward strand.
TGCTAATGTCCCCGCTGTTTGTAGTCTCTTTTGCGAACTACCTGGCACAATGAGGAAGAGAAGAGATATGCTAATGGGGAGTCGAAAAGAGTATCTCATTGCTTATGAGATCCGGGGTCAAGAACATAATATGATTCTTTCTTTGGCCTGTTAAAGTGAATAAACAGTATTACGCTGTTTCATCCGATCGACCATAAGTATTCTTCAAGCTAAGCAGAGCAGTGAAAGTTGTTAATCATCATCAAACAATTCTCCACGTATATCGTATCACCCTAGACAGTAGTTTTTAAAGAGACCCTGCATCTTCGTGTCTTTGAGATTCCAGAAAAATAATTCACGATGCCAAAATAAAATTTTCAGTCACAACTTATCTTCTTTCGTGGATTCAAAATCACTTTTAAATTTTCAAAAATACCATTCTTGTCCGTTTTCAGACATAGTAATACAGTTAAGAAATTAACTCTTGCAGAATATTCAACAGAACAAGATCGAATTCGAGGTTGTCATTCCAACCTATAAAAGTAACTTAACACGAAATGTCGAAAGCATCGTGATCCTGCAACTTCAGGAACGCTCGTAGGATTTCCGCGGGAGCTACGTCCTTTCAGAGATACTCGTGGGATACCGACACGATGACTCCCGGCGGATCCATAGTTTAGGAAATGGTGGCGTTACGAACGGACGGACAACAGCAAGAGCGCTTCTACTCGTTCATGGTGGCAAGTGAAATCCTGAGGGTAGTGTGCACGCGTGCACCACAGCGGCAGAACACAGCTTTGGCACGACACAACACGATAGGGGTAGGTCACGTCACCTCACGTAAAACACGCTGCTATTACATCGCTTCGTACATTCCGTAGCAAAATTAGAGAGGATGCGATGGCGCGATCAACGCACATCCCCGGCCAAAGGAATCGTGTGCGCGAGTGCTAGCGATCGCTCGAATACTGGGAAGCGTCGTGGAGCAGACAGGGTTGGTAGGCAGGTGGTCGGTCTGGCAGGGATGCGTTCTGCCCTACCCCTTCCCATGACGACCCCGCTACCTCCGCAGCTGGCGTTACCTCTAACTCCACCACCTTCCTCAGTATCGTTGCCTCCAGCGACCTCCCTTCCTGCCTTTGGCGCGACCACATTTGGCTGTATATGTACAAAAATATGTAGTTGCGCGCGTGTGTGTCATCAAAGATATTGCGCTATTTGCCAATCCTTCGAAGAACCTTTATTACAATTGTTACCTACCAAAATTTTACACTTTTTCTTTTACGCTTGCCTTCGCTTTCGCGATACGATGCCCACGGCATTCCTTTCATGACGTAGGTACAATCTTGCGACGTTGCGCAGCATTCTTAGAACACCGGAGCATCAAATTCTTCTCAAGTCATTTTTATGTATATTTCAATTATTAAAATATTTTTAATCTTTTTAAAACATTTGTATATAAATATCGATCATTGTCATAGCTAGAAATCGAAAAAATAAATAATTAATGTGAACAAAAATATGACCCTGTGGGACTTAGAAGTTCCGAGGCTCGAACCTACGTTCAAAAAGTTCGCAGCGATTCAACAGTCGAACACTTTACCGCTGCGCCACTGACGCCGTTGAAAATATGATAGACATTTTAGACTGTAATGGTACAGCATGTTTAGTTCGTTTGATTCCTACGCTGTTTTGCTGCATGTGAAGACATTGAAGATTGCATGAAAGACTTATTCCATAAAGTATGTACGAAAGTTCGACCTATTAGTTACTCTGACACGGAAAAAACGGCGAAAAAATCGGTTTTTAATTTTTTTAACTGCGGCGCACCAAATTGAAAAATCTGAAAAAAATTCACGACAATAGTAACAATGATGCGGACTTACAGTAAAAATATAATTATAGTATCAAGACTGCTTCGAAACAAAACCGGCATTTTTCAGCATTTTTGGGGTTTTTTTATTTTTCACAGCTTGGTTTTTGAATTTAAAAATCTGACACGTTTCCCTAATATGTGCACCGATAACAGACATGCCTCTGAATTCTTTCAAAATTTTTCATCCGCTGGTATAGGAGAAATTCGGCAAAAACCTGATTTTCTATTTTTACCCTTTACTACCCCCCGGGTCGAGATACAAAGTTGATATTTGGCAGAAATCATTCTTTTTTTATAAGCTTTCGAATGACTCATCGCGATTTGAATTCGGTTCAGGGGCACATTTGACCATCTTAACCGGCTATACCCTTTCGAGATCTCAGGTGCCGAGGTGATGGGGTGGTGCGGCTGTACAAGAGTGTAGAGTTAACAATTCGGAGCTGTTTGTTTGGGGTCCTAGGTGCTCAGGCCTGCCCTGAGTTCGTTCAACACAGTCGGCTATTAAGTCGCAAAGTGCGCGATCGTTCTGCCTGAGGGATATTTGGACTGATTGTCAGAAGGAGAGGTTTTTAGTTGCCCCCCCCCCCTCCGACTGCTTTGGTTTTTGGATATGTTTTAGCTTAAGTATTTTTTTTTCATTAATTTATATACTTTCCTCTTCTTTTTTTTATTTATCTTTTTCCTCTGTCTGTTTTTCTGGTTTTTGTCATGGATTCTCGTCCAAAGAAGCGCAAATTTAGTCCAAGAACTTTTCTTCGACAATGGTTAGAGCGCGATGATTTTAAACCTTGCCTACAACGCGTTTTTAACGACGATTCCAAATTTCATTGTTCCGCGTGTTGTCAAAATTATATGATTAATAGCGGGTTATCAGAAATAAAAAATCATTTTGGTACAAAATCACACGCCGAGAACGTTTCTAAATTATCCGAACGTAACAGTGCTGCTTTTGATGATTTTGATGTGAGTGATAGTCCCGAAAATATTAACGAGAAGATTCAGATTGCTGAAATTGCTTTGTGCGCTTTTTTTGTCGAGCACAATGTTCCATTTCACATTAGTGCTTATTTAATTGGCCTTCTGAAGGTTATATTTCCAGATTCATATGTAGCCAGTAAATTAACCTTGAGCCGCGTAAAATGCAACAAAATTATTACAAACGTGCTTTCTAAAGTAGAAGTAAATAGAATTATTGAAAGTGCTCGACATCATAAATTTTCTATATTTGTTGACGAAAGCACAGATATTTCTAACGTAAAATGGCTCACTTTTTTAATTAAATACGTAAATTCGGAAACTTCTGCAGCTTGTACAGAATTATTAGAATTATTAAAATTAGACGCCATAGATTGCTCTGCAGAAGGTTTATTTTCAGCATTTCAGAAAGCATTGCACAAAAAGCAAATTCCTGTGCAGAATGTAATTAGACTCACATGTGACAATGCATCACTGATGATCGGGCGCTTTTCCTCATTTTGTTCAAAACTTAAAACGAAGTGTCCTTCATTAATAACAGTCAATTGTATTTGTCATTCCGCGGCATTAGTATCTAGTAAAGCATGTTCAGAAATCCCAACGTATATTGAAAAATTTATTCGAAATTTAACAGTTTATATTAATAGTAGCGCCAAACGGTCGGCGAATTTTGCTAATGTTCAAGAATTTGTTAATAATAAGTAAAAAAAAATTTAAAATTGTGCGATACGCGTTGGCTAGCCATGCACGCTTGCGTAGCACGCATTCTGGAATGTTGGGATTCGTTAAATTTTTTTTTAATTTCGGAAGTATCTGAAAATCCAAAAAACGATACGGCTCATAATCTACTTCGTGATATAAAAAAAATAGAAGCACTAGCTTATCTTTTGTTTCTTAAATATATTTTAAATTATTTCAATTCCTTCAACGCGTTTTTTCAAACCCGCAGGACAGCCGTTCATTTATTATATTCTAAATCTAGACTTTTGTTTCAAGATTTGTGCCGACATATTTTAAAACCAGAATATTCAACAATAAACGACTCGATGTTTTAAAATAATTTTTTTTCCGGTAATAAATTGTTAGACTTGAAGGACATTTACCTAGGTTTTGAGTGTGAATATTATTTGAGGGATCATGTCGATGATAATACTTTGCCCCAGGAAACGTTTCTTGAAATTAAAAAATTTTGCTTAGCTTTTTACATTAGAGCCATTGCAGAGATAATAAAACGTTTCCCTTTAAAAGATACATTTTTAGGCAGTTTGCAAGTGTTTGATTTTAAATTAGCACTTTTTGATAGTGATAGAGACTATGCCTTGAATAATTTAATTTACGTTGCACAAAAATTAGGATCTTTTGACCACTTAAAATTAAAAGAAGAATGGAAGAAGTTGTATTATACTTTCGACAAAGTGCAATGTCAGAAATTGTCACAGCTGTGCTTTGATGACATATAGGTCCAAATTAATTCTGCGAGGGATAAAAATGACAATCTTCTGTTCCCAGTCTTGAAACAACTCGTGAATGTTGTAAGGAGTCTTCCTCACTCAAATGCAGAAGCAGAAAGAATTTTCTCTATTCTGACCGATGTCAAAACCTGTAAAAGAAGTAAACTTAGTCATGATTCTATAAATTCCATTGCCGTGATTAAAACAGCTTTTAAAGCCCGCGGAGAAACTAGTTCTACAATTTCGATTGGCCCAAATCATTTTACATTAATGTCAAGTAATAATTTATATTCGTAGCCATTAGTTTCGTTTTTATTCAAATTTTTAATAATATTTTGGAATTACATTTGTGTTTGTGGTTTATATTTGCAATCGTTTCGCTTTCTATCTAAACGTTATCTTTTTTTCATTCTTGCTTGATATCTATTCATTTAATATTTCTCAACCGATTTTTTCCTCTTTTCAAAGGTGTGACATGCTTAATCACTTAGGGACAAGTTTTTTATCTTTATAATGTTTAATTTTGTTTGACTTATTGTTTTTGAATTTTGTTTATCTTAAAAGTTTCTTCAATAAAATGTCTTTAATATATTATTTAAGTAAAATTCGTAAACTCTTCTTAGAATCTTATATATGTATAAATACTGTTTCTATATGTTCATTACTTCTCATATTTTTGCATTCCTTAATTTTTTGAATATTATTTCATTTCATTTCTTCTCATACCTTATGGACTCTTTTTGAATTCAAGATATTACTTTTAGTCATTCTTTTTTATTTCTCCCCAAGTACATGGAATTTTAAATTAATGTTTTTAAAATTGTGTCCTTTTCCTTCCTCCCTACTGTGATATTGTGGACAAAGCATGTGACACTATTTTTTCCCTCCCTATGCGTCTCTACCTTGTCGTGGTGGGTGGGCTTACGGTACGTCTTATATTTTCCATATTACCTTATAATTTTTCGTAATGTTGTGTGATGCATCATGGGCATGCAATGACTCTCTCAGAGATGTTTTATTCAAGTTATTGTAGTTAGATATGTATTTTGTGAAATGCATGGACGTACTTAACTAAAAGATGACGCTCGTTTGCAATTATTTTAACAGTATGTACAAGTATTACATATTATATTAGATTATATTGTAATAATTTTTTTTTTAGTTACGAAATAGTCCTGGTATGGCTGATATCTACAACAGCAGTAACAGAACAAAAACCGAGCACAATAAATGGTTACGGAAATGCAATGGAAAAGCATATTGTACAATTTGTAAAAGTAATTTTAAACTTAATAACATTCCGCGGCACTCAAAATCCAAAAATCATATGCGTAAATTATTGAATATTGGAAAATTTAATTTGCATTTACCTGATTACATATCAAAATGTACCGAAGACAAAAATTTGAAAAAATCACTCAATCGTATAAAAAAAAAGTTCAGCAGATTATTGATCGGGAAACCTCAAGAATTTGATATATTGGATGCAAATAGCATTAAAAATATGTATGGAATAGTTTTATACGACAAATTATTTGAACTGATTAGAAATAATTACTTTCATATAACTCTACAACGTATTTGCAATGACGTCCATAAAACAAAATATTTTATCAATGCTACAACTCTTTCATTACATTCATTTGTTAGATACGAAATCGTAATTGGTATTTGTGATATAAACGACGATTGCATTTCGAACGATACATTGCAACAAATTTTGAAATGTTTATATGGACATAATCTTTTATGGGAAAACGTTGTTGGGTTATTAGTACTAAATAATACGTGTATGTCAGAACAGTTGCGTACAATATGCCCGAATCATCCAACGAACATAATGAACATTTGTTTCCAAAAGTCTTGTAAATTACACCACAATGCAGATATTTCTGATTTATTTATTGCACTAAGCGTTGAAAAAGTTTTATATGAAGCAGATAGAAAATGTGGATATCCAATTCTTGAATTTGCTTCTAATTTTAAAAAAATTAATTTGAGCTTGCTAGAAATGGAATGGCGACAACTGTATTCTTATTTCGATGAAAGTGAAAAAGCGAAATATAAGCGTTTACATTGCAATAAAATGTGGAAAGAAATTTGTTCAAAGAAGAACACAAACAATCATTACGAATTCCCTACATTAAGACAAGTATTACAGAGCATTTTCTGTTTTCCTCAATGCACAGGCTGTTAAAAGTACGTTAAGTATGTTAAGTATGTTAAGTAAGTACGAAAATTATAAGAAAATAAATTTTATTCAATTTTAATAAATTGTTCTCTGTAATAATTGTAACTGTACAAGCTAAAGCGTCTATCGTCAATGTCAACGGTTTATTGCAATTCGGATATTGCAAAATCCTACGTGTATCGTGAACGCAAATCCTTTATGAGTGAAAATAGGGAAAAAATTTATTTAACTTTTTTACGTAGTATTTAATTCCCTGTGAGATTCATTCAGAGAATCTTTTTAATTTTTACGAATAACGAATATTTATACTAAATAATACGAAAAATTATAGAACTATAAGAGGTAACTATCATTATTCATGAACCGATTGGGTTAAAAAATTAACCAGATTTTAAGACGAAAATATGATATCTAAATATAAAGTTTTATTAAAATCTATTGAGCCATTTAAACGCAATTGTGTTAATAAACATTCGAGATTTTGAAAAAATCTATTTTTTAATAGTCTCAGTGTGATCAGGAGATCCTAAAACGTGTATTTCCGCAATAAAATTTTTTTCGAAATTTTTTTTCGTTACAAGAATATCTGAGTCGGAAAGTGAAAATATCCGGGAAGCCAAAATCGCATTACGGTGGCTCGTGCCGCTTGCCAGCGACCAGGGTTGCCGTTTATCGTCCCAGGCCTGTAAGAGGGAAGGAGTCCGTGATAGGTACAGCATGAGTAAGTAAGACGAAAGATCCTCGAACAGCAACCTTGCCGGCACTAGAATCTCAACGTTTCAAGAGCGAGAGAGAAAGGCTCATATTCACCGTCCCTCTCAACTCCCGAAATTGTCCGAAGTCATCCGAAGCGCTGGGCTCACGTACGCGCGGATCGTGGAGTTGTCATATGCATGGTGGGGGAAATTCTCGATACTCCGGCCATTAGCTTTAGCATCACTGAATAGAGTACGACCGAATGAAAACTATCAAAACTTCCTCACTCTACCGCAAGCGGCGCTGCAGTCGGAAATCTTCACATCTTGCACCTCTGCCCCAGGGTTGTATATTTATGCAAACGGGCCAAAATAAAAAACACGTAGGGGAGAGTAGAGTAAAGCGGAACGGGTGGATAAATCGGAACATTAATGTTTCACTTAGATGAGAGCTGCGAATGAGTTGCTAACACGTGACATGGGACCAAACGGTTCTCATAGCATTTCGTGACCGACCATAGATCCGTGCACACGTTACTTTTCGATTAACACTGTTGTAAACATTTCCGGTATCGAAGTTTTGATATTGCGTTGTAGATTCGACCACTTTTCTTCACTTGGATTTAGATAATTTATAACGTCAAGGACACCGTTGGATTCTATAGTCCTTACGCTACATTTTGATGATTTACCCAGTTCTTTACCTCACGCTGAAGTGTAAATATTAAATGTTTACTAAATTACCGCATGTGGGACACAGCGGAACACTTTTGTATGGGGTAAAACGGAACACCTATTTAACCCACTTCCACCAATCCAATTGTCTTGAAACATTGCGGGCGTGCGTAGTTATGACGACAATAAAGAAAATTACGGAAAAAATCGGGAGTGGTGAAAAAATTACCCAGTCATCAATAAATATAACCCATAACGACAAACCCAAACCACATGAAATCAGTTTGTAGTTACAAATCAAATAATAAAAAAATATACGAAATAAATTTTTTATGTTAAACAATTTTATTTAAAATATACAAAAAAATTTTAAGTTAAACAATTTTATTTAAAATGTAATAAAAAAGTCTGCATGCACGTGTTGATATTCATTATTCGTGTAAAAATCCATGTTTATTTGATACTTTTAAATAATTTTTATGTTATCTGGTAAAATATTTTTTCTTATGTCTTTTATCTATTATCTTTCTTTATTATATCAACAGTTATACATGGTCTTCAAATAAGTGTTCCACTTTACCCTACCTACCACTTGAGCGAGGCGAATATTTCAATACCTTCGGCAAATCTCACTATCCTTTGTTGCCAAATATTTTTCTTAACAAACTCTTTCATTTTCTTATAGTTTAAGGTCCACTTAAGACTCCTGTTGCAGTCCCGTGTCTTTTTTTCCTTCCGATTTTATGTTATCACCCTCCAAAGTTAAACGTTCCATTTTACCCTACGCTCTCCTATTTGTGATACCTCGGCCCTGTAAAACATATACGAAAACCAAAGCAATCGGAGACGAACACCTAAAAACCTTTCCTTGTCAATTCCCTCGACGAATAAGATGGTCTAATTATAAAATATAATCCGTGTTTTCTTTCTTTTTATACAATAAGTACTAGCGTGCCCCATCTCGGCTTTGCCCGAGTTATTAGCGTAACTGATTCATGTTTATCTCTACATAGTATAAAATAAAGTCCCCGGTAGGCGTCTGTATGTTTGAACCCGCTAATCTTAAGAACCTCTGGGCGGACTGCGATGCAGCCCCCACCACCTTTGCGAGCGCTGCGATTCACGCAAATATTGCTTTACTAAAATCGTCATTGCTCGGCTTTTTTTTTGTCATAGGTTAATAGTAGGTATATAAAAACACGCGCGCATTCGAATGCAACGTTGTGACAAAATTTTAAAGCAACCGGTGAAGAACTTTCGGAGATTTAAGATTTTGAATCAACGAACATTTACATTTTTATTTATGTAGATATTCTATGTTTTTCATTATTTTGTTCGCTATACATGTATCCGTATATATTAATTTATATCAAGAGTGAATTCATCTTGAGAGTAGACTCGTTCCGCGCAGGTCGAAAATCAGTAGGGGCGTAAGTTTAGTCTTAAGGTGGCCGTTCCAATAAGCGGCTACAGCCGCCAGCGACTGCGACCGGCGGCTACAGCCGCTGACGCGTTGACTGGTACAATGGAAAAGCATTCATCCCAACTCCTATGGGCGGCAGCGACTGCTGCGGCCGCGCCAGGGTTGCTATAGCCTATGCGCGTTTGGTTCATGAGCAGCCTAAGCTACTCGAGACACAACACAATGCCACGAGTGTCTGTTTTCCGCCGTAACAGCAGAATCTCCTAGTCGCACAGCGGCTGCCGCTCTACTGCTCCAGAAGCAGTCTAGCGACTCTAGCCGCTCTGCGACTCTAGCCGCTCTGCGATCCATCTCAAATTCGGACAGATTATCCAGAAATAAGGAAAGAAGTCAGAATTCATAACTTATGGAATTATGTTTTTTTATATATTTCTTGTAAACTAATAATATGAGCTCTTGTAAAAAAAGGTAAAAATATCATGACGGCTACATCTGATCTACGTGTAAACACATGTCAAATTTGTTGTTTTATGCAAAATTTTAAGTGATTTCTTTCAAAGTTTGTTAAAGTAAAGTTAAAGGGGTCAGAAATAGTTAGTATCGATTCTGCAAAATAATAGCAAATAATTCGTTATATACATTTATTTTTCTATAAGAAACCCATCGAAAAAATATCAGTATTTTTCGACTTTTTAGTTACCTTCCGCGAACTTGTATAATCAACATATATTTGTCTTTGCAACTGCGAAAACAAGATTTGACAATAGTTGCTAATAATGGAGTAATCACTTGTATTCTATATCGTACAGTGGGCCTGAATCCCAAGAAATAGGGGAAAATGCAACATTCCATTTTTCGCGTTGTAAATGCTGAATATTATTAAGCAAGTTCATAAAAATTTGAGTTAATATACAACTCATAACAAAGTTTGAGGTTATTTAAAAAAATAACGTCAACAATTTCAATAAAACTAAAAAAAAATGATAAATACATACTATGGAAAGTGTAGAAATAATAACTTGAAAACCGAACGTTTCCCCAGCGTGTGACTGAAACCACTAATAAAGTACCAAAAAACAGTTTCCAATTTTTTCAATCACGATTGAGTTAAAAAATAGAAAAAACAAATTAATAGATGTAAAAATATTAAATTATACACCACTAGAAAGGAATAGGTTTATCCTATTTTTTGCCACAATTTGAATTCCGATATTTTAAAAGAAACACCCAGATGTCATTGACTTCTCCAATCCGGTAGTAAACAGAACACGATGTACATATAAAGAAAAACGGCTAGTCTTTCACTGTCTTCGACGATCCTCGAGACCTCATACAACAATAGACCCTCTTTTCAAGTGCTCGAAAAGGGCCTGTGCGGCGCGTCGTTGCACTGGTGGGGGCCATGGCGTCGACGCTTAGGTATAGAAAATACCATTTGCGACGACGCCAGTTGGAGTCGCTGGCGGCTGTAGCCGCCGGTCGCAGTCGCTGGCGGCTGTAGCCGCTTATTGGAACGGCCACCTTTAGGTGGGATTCTACGTAGACTATAATTTGATGACATGTCTTCCGCGGTTTCTCCTCATCTCGGTCTTGGTTAGTGGCCCCCCAGGTTACACACACACGCGCACACGTACAGAGAGCACGAGAGAGAGAGCGAGACAAAGAGAGCGAGACAGAGAGAGCGCGAGAGAGAGAGAGAGAGAGCAAGAGAGAGCGAGACAGAGAGAGAGCGAGACAGAGAGAGAGCGAGGGAGAGCGAGAGAGAGAGCGTAGTCGCCATTTTAGAGTAGGACTGGGACAATTTGTCGAATTTTTCGGTATGCGAATATTCGAATACTTCAGTTGCCCAATTATTTGGCGAATATAATTCGAATATCCAAGTATTCGAATATTTAAGTATTCGAATAGTATGGCGTGGCTTATAAATCGAGTTCCTTAGGTTCATTTTTTACAAGCTTTATTTAGCTTCAGTTGTAAGTTCGTTAGTTTGTCAGGGTGAAAACTTGTAAGCTAATCACTTGATTTATAATTCACACCATACGATATCGAATAGTATTCGAATACTGAAATATTCGAATAATAACATTCGAATACTTGAATATTCGAATAATAACATTCGAATACTCAAATATTCGAAGTTTATACGTAGCATTCGAATACTTATAAAGTATTCGAATATTTAATTATTCGAATAGTCCCAGCCCTATTTGAGAGCGGCTTAAACTGAAAAATAATAACCGTGGGAGACGATAACTAATTTAACTATTGTGTTGCGTTATAGATATCCCCTCAATAAATAATCGTCTGGATCCCATTTCTCATTTTTGGTCGCGTTTCTCTCATTTCTAAATGTCGCGTTTTTTTCACTCACGGTTGCGTCTAGAGTAATATAAGTTGTAACATTTCTGTCAATAGTGACCGTAAGCTTGCAAGTCCACATTAAGGCTGCCGTCTCAAGTTTGTTATGGTCCGAATCGATCGAAGCGTCCTCAGTAAACAGACGGACCCTAATGAAACTAGTCCGGTCGATAAAAAGAACATATACAGAGGTGACATCTTCAGGTACTCTGTGTAGACGAATTTTTTACGCATAGTTGCCACATTTTCTGTTCTATCTGTCTCTGCCGCGCTGTTGCCACAGTTCCTTCTATCGAGAAGCTCGAAGGAATACGGCACGAGAGCTGCGTCTAGCGTCAGAGCCTCGCTGAACGTAAAAGAGGATAGATAATAATAAAAGATAGAGAGGTTGGGTAGTGAAGTTAGGAAACATGTCAATGAAACAATACTAATTTGGGTAATGGTATAGATAGAGGGCAACCTCACGGATTTTGACGACCTTGAAATATGTTGTCAAGGACGTCATTCTGAACAACTTTTTCCTGTAAACTTTTTGGCGGTCGACCTTCGTTTTCGAGATATTCGCAAAATTATGTTGCTACCACTACATTAAATCCGATCTGTACGTGCATGATGCGGTAGCGTATGCGTCAACACGAGACCACCGCTTATCTGCTGTTTCTGCATATATACGTCGCAGTGACCGGCAGGCAACGTATATACCGGGTAAACTAAAAGGTTCAGTAATTATTTAGAAGTTTTCCATCCTCACCGATTTCAATGATTTTTGGATATGTTATCAAGATCTAGATTCTGAACAACTTTCTCGTGTGCATATAACCGCCGCGCGGCTTTAATTTCTGAGATATTCGCGAAAACTTGTTGCTACTACTACAATGTATTCTGCCGTATATTTACCTACTTACAGTACGCGTCCGTGAGAGCGTATGCGTCAGCATGGGACAAAACAAATGATGAAGCTGACCCTCGTTTCTGAGATATTTGCGAAAAACTTCTGTTGATTTATTCCGACGCAACGCCTTCCACTTTCCAACTTGACCCGGGTATTAGTATTGGTTTGGCTAGATCAGTGCGGGGGCGCGTAAAGCATGGTACCGAACCGATGTGCCGGTGCCGCCGAACATAGTCGGGATGTCCAACAGATGTTCTTGAAAGCACTCTCTTTCTAGCAAAAAAATTATGTTTTAGTTAAACTCAAATCGGTTCACTACCATGATTTACGCGCCCGCCAGCGGGCGCGCGCCCCCCGCACTGATCTAGCCAAACCGATACTAATACCCGGGTCAAGTTGGAAAGTGGAATGCGTTGTGTCGGAATAAGTGAACAGAAATACTGTACAGTGAGGCGATCGTGGTGAGGTGATTAAAACAATTTTCCTTCAAACCAAAGATTTTTACAATTATCTCGGAAACTAAGGTCGACCGCCAAAAAGTTTAGAGGAAAAAGTTGTTCAGAATGACGTCCTTGACAACATATTTCAAAGTCGTCAAAATCCGTGAGGTTGCCCTCTATCTATACCATTACCCTAATTTGCGTATTAATAGTTTTTATTTATACGTAAAAGGATGTAAGATTTTGTATAATCAATGTGTAATTTCAAAGCATAGAATTTGAATAAGGTACATCACTGAAGTGTAACACGCCGATCGCAATGAAATCTATAAATGCTATAGTTCTTTTAAAAACATATGACGCTTTCTTTTTTATCTAACTATGCATCAAATTATCTTTTTTATCAACAAGAATTGTCTGTTGTCTAAATACAAATTGAATAACATCTATTTGGACAAAAGTATATTTCAATTTAATACTTTTGTACATGCTTTTCTTCGGAATTGTTATTCCACGATTGTAAAAATTTATCAACATAAACTAGAGATCAGTACTAACAATACGTATATTTTGGAATGTCTCATTAAACGATTTTATTCAGCTACGATCCCCTGTTTGTTTGTATGTTTGATTCAAATCTGGAAACTCAATTTTAATCCACTTCCAACTATCCAATTGTCTGAAACCTTTGCAGGGGTGCGTAGTTTGGATGACAATACAAAATTATGAAAAAAACTCCAAGGGGGTGAAAAAATTACCCAGTCACCAATAAATTAGAACCCATAACCACAAATCCAATCAACTTAAAATCAACCACTCGTGTTCTTTACGAACTTTTAGCACTGTAGGGTTCAAGCAAATTGTTAAACTGCATATGTAGTGCATACAACAATAAAAGATATTTGTAAAGAAGTTTGAGCTATGAAATGTAAATCCACGAACACTAAAAACTAGAAAATAAAAAATTTATAATAAACGATTTTATTAAAAATGCATTGAACTAAAAAATAATTATTTTCTTATACTACAATTTCGATGGTGTATTTTCACTATAAATAAAATCGTAGAGCAGGATATCTCGCAATAAATTTATTTCGACACTTGATGCTGTACTAAATTAATTCATATTCTGTTACGAAATATCCTGCTCCACGTTTTTATTTAAAGTTAAAAAACACCATCGAAATTGTAGTACAAGAATAGAAGTATTTTTTAGTTGTCAGTGCCTTTTTGACAAAATTGTTTAACAGAACATTTTTTTATATATTTTTTTGTCTCTAATCAAGTTACAGTCATCATAATAAATCAATCCAACTTCATTGGAGAATTGAAATTCGACATTCAAGCTTTCGTCCCCTTGAAATGGACAATTACAGATAAAAAAGTGTATATTTTTCCAAGAATACAGTATTGTCTCGTTAGCGGCTAGGTTTGGTGTACACGATGTGGACTTTTCGTTATCCCCATTAGGGAATCTGTTCTCGATACGGGCTAAACGCCGCACAGTAGGACGGATCGACATTTAGGTAGGCATTCGCTTCATTTCTTACATATTTCATCATTTATTGATTATAATCTAAGATTACAGGTAATATATTGTATAATAAATACAATAATCATTTTTTTTCTCGTCGCTCTTTTTAATAATGGGACTTCAAGTGTCCCTTCATGTTGATTTCCATATATATACATCCATATGTATGGATAGGGGCTTATTAATAAATTATTTAGAACATCTTGATTTGTCTTTTTTCGGCTGCTCTTTTTGCGTATAATTCGCAGTAGTTTTTAAAATCATTATTTCGGGCGTTCTGGGCTTCCTCAGTTAAATATTCTAAAAAATTTTATATTTCCATTTTTAGAAAATGATCAGCAAAATTCGATTCCAATCACTCTCTGATTACATACATGATTCATTCTTATTTATCTAGCGTTTCATTCATACTTTTGCACGTTGCACACCCCTGCGTGCCTCACTTCCAACATATATTACTCATTATTATTATATTTGAACATTACTCAATTAGTGTAATTTAAAGTTAAAAACATTCAATTTGCACAATTATTATTGCAAATAAAAAATTGGAGCAAAATAGTATATTTCTCCTGACTTGCACCTGCGTTTGTGCAAAAAAATATCAATTTTTCAAAGGGTCGGATGTGGTCGGATATGAGTAATTGAATTTTGTGAAATTGAATCTATCCAGAATTATGATGTGTGCTTGAATTTACGGACAAATACGAACAATTCTTTTAATTTAGAAAAATACGAAAATGGTAACAAAAAATCTTAATTTGGCAATAGAATATAAGCGTTTATATTTTTCATTACCAGAAAAAGACTAACTAAAACTAGTCCAATGTGTAAAAGCTGATCATTTTCTAAAAATGGAAATATAAAATTTTTTTAGAATATTTAACTGAGGAAGCCCAGAACGCCCGAAATATAGATTTTAAAAACTACTGCGAATTATACGCAAAAAGAGCAGCCGAAAGAAGACAAATCAAGATGTTCTAAATAATTTATTAATAAGCCCCGATCCATATATATGGATGTATATATATATGGAAATCAACATGAAGGGACACTTGAAGTCCCATTATTAAAAAGAGCGACGAGAAAAAAAAGGATTATTGTATTTATTATACAATATCCCTAGTAGCATTTATTTGTTGGGAGTTTGTTGGGCCAATGACGTGTTATCCGTTGGCCAACTGTTGAAGTGTCGCGCTATTTTTAAATGGACCAACGATTGTAACCAGCGCAGGTCCAACTGAAGGTTTCTTTCCATAGGTCCAACTGAAGGTTTCTTTCCATAGGCCCAACTGAAGGTTTCCTTCCATAGGCCCAACTGAAGGTTTCCTTCCATAGGCCCAACTGAAGGTTTCCTTCCATTTGGCCCAACTGAAAGTTCCCTTCCATAGGCCCAACTGAAAGATCCCTTCCATAGGCCCAACTGAAAGATCCTTTCCATAGGCCCAACTGACGGTTTCCTTCCATAGGCCCAACTGAAGGTATCTTTCCATAGGCCCAACTGAAGGTTTCTTTCCATAGGCCCAACTGAAAGATCCTTTCCATAGGCCCAACTGACGGTTTCCTTCCATAGGCCCAACTGACGGTTTCCTTCCATAGGCCCAACTGAAGGTATCTTTCCATAGGCCCAACAGTCGAGTCTCCACAATAAACCAACAGTAGGAAGACGGTTGGTTATACTACACTTCAATAAAAGCCTCATTAATCTCTAAAAAGAAGTAACTACAAAGTACAGTTTTCTTAAAATTTTATTTGATTACATTTTACATACATCTAGGGGTACCCGCACACTCAGTGAGCCGTTTTACATTTTACATTTTACACGAGCCATTCACAGAACAAATCAATTAACTCCACTTTTTGAAATATTTGAAATTTAAGTGTCAAACCACTTGGTTCAGTCATAACTTTTTTAATTATAATAATTTTCCCAAATAATACCGATTAACACCATTAAACAAAATTTTTTTGGTCGCCGAATAATAAATAATTTATATCAGAAACCATTCTGATTAACTTCATTATCGAGTCACATGCGAAAAAAATCAAAATATTTTCTCATCAGATGATTGGTACAATATTATCAAAACCAGCAAAAAGAAAGCAGGATCATTTAATGTAATTCAACTGACCCATAAGGAATTTGTCTCAACAAAACCTTTAGAGGATTCTATCATTAACAGAAAATAACAATTAATGAGTTACCAGTAAATTGGCTTAGAATGCACTGAATAAAATTAGAAAGGCCACGTCATACAATTCAAATATGTCTTTAATCTGGAGCAGGCAGACCATCAGGTCTGAAAAATATAGACCAGCCTTTGCTATATCCTATAGGTAGAACTGTGACCAGAGAACAGAGGAAAGCTAAGATGGATCTGTTAAAATTCCTTCCTTCTATGAAATATAATTACTACAAAAACTTAAGAACAAATCGATATGACGGAACCTCAAATACAGCTGACGAAGAAGACATCATTTATATTGCTGATGAATCAATAACAAATAATAATATATTGTAAGAAAACAGTTATTTTTCATTTCTGCGAAAAATCTTTTAGAAAATGTAAAATAATGAACTTTCACTGTAATAAAAAATAAAATGTGAAGATTGATTTTGAGATTATTACTTTTTTTCACTTGTCCTGTGAACGGCTCGCATGTAGATCATAGTAATAGTTGAGTCGCCGGCAACAGTGCGTAGCCGGCCTTAATGACAAATTTCCATATTCGTAAACGGAATACAAATAAAAGTGTTAGTTTCACAAAAATTGGGTAAAAGTAAACATTTTTTATGTACATTTGAAGAACAAACACATATATTTTTGGGGCGACTTACTTTGTAAATACCTATCTTGCTACTTTTTAGTGGTTTTATAAAGAAATCAGTCTTCTGTGAATAATAATGACAATGTAATTTATAAAAGGAAGAACCAGGAACCTCTTCAATAAATTGAATATTAAAAATATCTCCACGTATATCATTAAAACACGAATTAGGCATTGCTACACTTAAAATGCAATTGCCAGAAACAGATATATATCTTATCGTACCGTCTTTATTCTTTACAGTATTTGGTTTCTGGGGCTTATATTGATTAATATGACAAAATTTCTTTTCGCCTAATCTTTTAGCAACTTGCTCCAAGGGACGATTATGTGACCGGACCATTTCTTTAATTCTAGACATAAAATTTTCATGTCTAGAAATGCAGAAAAGTTGTCTAAATTACCAAAATTAAAAACATCATTTTGTAAATGAAGCAGATTATGAAAGTTATATACAAGAAGTTCCTTACGATACACGGTAGAGATTTTACGAACAAAACTGTGTAGCAAATCATTGGCACATCTTCGCCACCGAGAATTTTGACAAAAATCAGAACATAATATGTAAATCGCACAATGTAATACCAAAAAATGTTTATATACTTTTGTTGGTAGCACATTTGCCAAAACTACAGGTCCTAAATATAAAATAAAAGATCGGAATTCCGTAGCCTTCCAATATTTAAACAACCTTAATGGCCGTGGACGCCTAGAAAATTCTGTTGGATAATAATTATCCTTGATTACTAATAATCTTCTTGATATTTTGTTTATGTTAAACGCGTTTAGTTTACACTTCTTTGGTCCATTATCTACCCAAGCCCGGATAATTCTTTTCACAACACCTAAGCACACTAGATGCATATAATCTAACGGAACTTGGGTTACTCCACATCAAGTTCTGTAAGTATACTTTTTGATACCTGATGATCTTCATAAGCTTCCCGTTTAAAGCTAATATCAGTCCGTAGAGTTAAATTAGGTGTATATTCCCACGTAGTTCTACCAATATATGTGCCCTCTTGTATACATTTCTCACATGCATGAAGGGAATTATGTGATTTAATACATTTCAAAAAAGCTCTTGCCGGCGCATCTGCTACAATGCAACTTAAACGAAAAGTGAATTTTTTATTATCTATTGTAATGCCATTTTTTTCCAAATAGAGACATTCATCCACAAAATGGCGAAGAAAGTTATTAGCATTATCTGGTTTAAATTCGCCGTAATAAAGACTTACAATAAAGGGTGTTTTATTCACCGATTGGTCTAGTATACATAAAATGGGCCAAAAGGAATTCGTTGTGCTGGATTGTATTGGCAAACCATCAACATTAACAGTAACAGATAAAAATGAATTCCAGTTAAATTCTAATATTTTTCTATCTACTAAGGGATAATTTTTTTACCTCAATCCTGTTGAAACTCTTTCTCTTATGCCGGTTTCAAGTCCACAATATATGTATGAACCACTAGCACATTTCTTAACGTTAATAATCTTTGGTGTACGTAAAAATGTCCGTGAATCGCTTGGCAAATTTGGATGATGCAATCTTAATAACCTTAATAAATCATCAAGGGCAGCACGAGTAACATTATGTTTATGAGACCAAGAGATCAGAGATGAACTTAGGTTTGTTTCTATAGGTGCATCAGGTACCAAAGTAGGATAAATAATTTCATTGGCAGAACTATTAGACAGAGTAAATACTCCATCATTACAATCAGATGCAGAAGCAGAAGGTACATCGCTATTAGAAATATTAAAACGTGTTTCCGGAACAGCACTTACTACTTGTAAGCTCTGTTTGATTTGTTTTGCCTTTGCAGCCACATGCCGCTGTGTAGTTCGTTTCGATCTTCGTTCCGATGATTTACTGTACTGAGCTTCTCCTTCTTTCTCGACCACCATCTCTGTCTTTTGCAAATCTAAACCAATTACTTAGGATGGCATTGATTTCACTATCTGTAGCAGTTTCAGCCACCTTATTTTTACGTACAGCACCTACAACAAGTATTAAAACAATCATGAAGACAGAAAAGGAAACCTAATAATTGCGAAGAACTGACCTTTACTCTGGAATAGGTCTGTTCCCCGCAATTATTTTTATGTAGCAAATATGCTGTCAAATATATGAAAATTATGAATGGAACAACTAATTTAAATCAATTTAGTCTAACACATACTATTAAATACTTCCAGGACTACAATCTGAAGCAATAAAAAGAAAAAAATCTAATCCTATTGTTTTTACTTACATTTTATCACTTTTAGTAATTTATAATCTTTTAAAGGAATTTTATTATTCCTCCCTGTCCAATTGCAATTCAGGGCAAAAGAATTTGTAAAAACTTTTTCCAGTATTCTTCGTACAATTGTGCTTGTTTTATTGCCACCTACATAGCTTAGGTAATTAATCTGAAACAAAGTGTTCCGTAAAAATCAATTTATATATATTTATTCTATGTTTATTAATTTGGTTCAATGGAAAGATAAAATTATGATATATCTATCGTCTAAGTATTGGGTTTCGAAGTTATAAATCTTAAATACAACACAAACAGCCCTGAATGAAGTTTCATAAAAATTACTGTGTGGTATTTTAAAATATAATATCAAACATCTTCATTGATAGAGACATTCATCCACAAAGGGGCGAAATAGTACTTACTAATAAGTCTTCATTGCCTTCGGTTGTAAGACAAATATCCACATTTTGGAGATCCTCAATTTTGTCACAAGGAATTGTGATGTCTGGAGGTAGAGAAGTTGGTGTTTTTGTATTGGACGGTTGTAAGTGCATTAAAATATCATGTTGTGCTTCCCGAAGCTCCTTCAGTTCATTGTCAATGTGTGCCAGATGTTTGGCAATCACATCTAAAATAAAAAATATGTAAAACTCTAAATTTAGTACATTGCATTACTAAAAGTAGAGTCAGATGATTGTATAAATAGTTACTTTACCCAATGAATTGTTTACTTTGAATAATACTTGCTCCTGCAGTGGCTGCACCTTCTTCTTTGGTGTGACCAAAATACTCAATGGACCTAAAAATAATTATCTATTAATTCATAAATTATAGAGATATTTACTAAGAAGAATCTACAACATAATGTACCATGTATTCAAAATATTAAAAACTATGCAAACTCATACCCTAGTAGCATTTCTGGTTGGCCAACGGTAGCCAACAGTTGGGAATTAGTTGGGATATAGTTAGTGTTTTTGCCTACAAATTCCCAACATGATGCCTACGGCAAAAAAGTTACGACAGTGTACCAACGGATATTCAATGTTGGGCCTACAATTATTATGGTTGGTTAATTAACAAAAAGATACGACAGTTTGCCTACGAATATTCAATGTTGGGCCTACAATTCTTATGGTTGGTTAATTAACAAAAAATTTACAACGATGATTAAATGTCATCTTATAAACGTCAGAAAATTTGCTACATCCAAAAACCTGTTATTATATTCCAAGCTGTGATTTTTCTTTTCTTATTTATAAATTCGTAATGAGGTCGTCTGTCTTGAGACGAATGTGAAATTTTAAGGAATGAGTCTATAAGTCGAATGATGAAATTTTGTAGAATATTTCGCGTCACTGCACAGTTTTTATAAACAATTAATTCTAGTTATGTAACTAGAAATTAGAAGTGTTTACAAGAAAATGTGTTGGGTAAGTGCGAATAGCGGTTGCTTCGCAAGCGAAAAGTTTGGGTTCGATTCTCTTTACCCCACGATTTTTTTTTCTAAACCAAGCTTGAAAAGAACGTGCTTACAACGTCTTTTGAAGTTCTTTAAGACGCCTTCTGGGCATTTTTAAGACGTCTTTTGGAAAGAATATAAATAATTCGGCAACAGTAGGGAAGCCTACCTTGGCCATCTGTTGTTGGCCCAACCTGAAAAAAAGTGCCAAATCTAACTGTTGGCCAACTAATATTATGTGCGTGGACCAACTGCATGCCAACAACAAATGCTACTAGGGTACATACTTATAAATTACCTAAAATAAAAAAAATTCTTTCCAAAACAGAAAATTAAAATAACGTTTGTCACAATACTTACTAGTATTTGGTGCAGCTGATTTCACTGGTTTAAATATTGTTTCAGGGGAATCTAAAAAATAGTACATGAAAGTTATAATTTTACTGCAAGAAAGACAAAAGAAAACATGCATTTTGGTTTAATGGTTGACATTTACCAATACACTGATTGTGCAAAAAACTTGCGGTACTGCTTCTGGATGGAGATTCAAATGTTTGGATATCTATAAGAAAATTTGTGAGAATTATTGTAAATTTAAAATTGTAAAATAGTAAAGTTGAAATTTGTTTAAATACCAATTATACGAAGATTATTTTTTGGTGAGACAGGCAAATGAGTCACTTGCACCTGTTCACCATTCTCATTGTCAGAATGATCATCAGTATCACTATCAATAATTTTTCTAATTTTTCTTTTTCTTGTTAATCCTGCTTGCTCCCCTTCCCATTCGGATGCCACTTCGGACTCATTTTCCGCTTTCTTGCACTTTTCGCGAGCTTTGGTCAAATTATCTAAAAATATTCTATTTTTATAGGGTCTTTCTGCTCACATTATTGCAAGTAATACATGAATAGAGTCAGTATATTCTGACCAAATTTTTCCTTTGACGAAAATGACGATCGGCCCTAGTTTCCGAGATATTCGCAAAAAACTGTTTACAGATTTTTGCAAAACAGTGAATTCTCGCTGTAGGTGACACGCTTGGGGCTGGCTGCGAACATAATATTATGTATGTATAGTACCCGCAAAGATATAGAGAGTTCCGACTCTCGAAACATGTAAACCGACATCATGCGCCACTATTTTTACGACGTCCCTTCATCTTAATATATAAAACAGAAAGTGTTTGTGTTTGTCTGTCGCCTAAAAATTTTCGAACGGTAAACTCTGGGGACATAAAATGTGCACCAGTTCTTTATGCCTAGCAAATCCAGATGAATGTGGCTATTTTTACAAAAAAAAATAAAAAATTATAAAATCAAAATTTAAATTTCGAGCGAAACCGAGTAGTAAATCTAGTATGTACATATATCTTTGCGGGTACGAGGTATACAACGAATTGTGTCGACAATTCCGCGCCGCTGATGCCGCTAAAGAGAAACACAGCATAGGCACGTGAGAAACAAAGCGAGATAAACTATCATGCTTTCTCTCTTTCGCAGCCAACGGTAACGTCGTTTCGACTATCTTTTGTCCCTCCTCGCTCGCTCTACGATTCTCTCAAACCGGGAACATACTAGGGTAAGTGTGGGTATTACTGCGGACTTTTAAGGTAGATTAACTTTAGAACCCTCGATACGGCGTTCAAATGATTGAAAGTTCCTCCTTCTTTTTTTAAAAGAAATGTGGGACCTTAATAATTCCAAAAAAAAATTTGAGGGCGGGATAATAAGCGCAGTTGCTTAAAAACACAGAGATTTGTCGATCAATGTCATTGCAGGAGTTACTGCGGACATGCATGCATTACTGCGTGCCAGTTACTAACGAAATACCAGTTACTGCGCATGTATTACTGCGGTCTGATGTCAGGCGAAACATAACCTTAATACCTTTGCAGGTTACGTAGACAGAAGTGAATACGGTCGGAAGAAAGGTTAGGTGGCGCAATGGTCGGTCCGCAGTAATACATGCACATGGTGTAAAGTACTGTACCTAATACTGCGGTGACAAATAAAAATTAAAACTAAAATGTAGACGACTGATTGATTGTTTTTCTGGAAAAACAACTCTTATTCTACCGAGCAATAATGCTACATTACATGTATTACTATTAATAACAAAAATATAAATGTTTTTCTA
The DNA here is from genome assembly GCA_963855975.1 of Andrena chrysosceles. Lineage (NCBI taxonomy): Eukaryota > Metazoa > Arthropoda > Insecta > Hymenoptera > Andrenidae > Andrena > Andrena chrysosceles. Next base: position 66,322,594 of record OY979766.1, read on the forward strand.
GTAGGTGTTCATGACCGCCATATCGGGAATCGACCGAAGTTTCGCCTTGACGAATTTCAAACTACGATAAAAGAATTAATAATAACTTTGCTGTACATATTTATTAATAATTACCTGTAATAGAGTTTAAAATAATTTTATTAAAAATTTTCAAGAGATTATGTACTTTCTAACATTAAATATGATCTGTTTTAGAATATCCGCAGTAATCGGGGCATCCGCAGTAATACCCACACTTACCCTATTGATACGCCACGCCACCCGACGCGTCCAAACACGATGCGAACTGTGCACATATATAACACATATGTAGCGCGCGCTCTCCACCGCAGCATTCCAAGAAATAGTGGGAAACAAGGGCCGACCGGCCGTACGCTGATTATATATATGTATGTACATAAGGAAAAAGTTATTCAGAATGTTAACTTCTACAACATATTCAGTCCTCATCGAAATCGGTAAACAGGTTTACCCATTTTAATCAGGAGACCGTAAGAAATACATATGTTGGTATTATTTCCAGGTCGATACAATGAAGAATAAGAAATTTGATTTGGTAAAATATTATCAAATAATTATGTATATAGAAGAGGGCACACCTCACCGGTTTTGATGATCTTGAAATATGTTACAAAGGTCATACTAAGCAACATTTTGCTATATGTTACTGCCGCTCGGCTTTAGTTTTCAGGATATTGGCAAAAAAACTGATCGGTGAACTCTCTAGAGCTACGGTTATACTGGAAGCGTAGACGTACGACTAACTGCTCGTCAGTACATATACGGACGTATTCCATTCGTCTGAATACGTCCGAATACGTTCGTATACGGACGACGAACTATATAGTCGTACAACTACGCATCCAGTATAACCGTAGCCTAACCCAAAACCAACTACCGTTCACAGTTTTTTTGCAAATATCCCGAAAACTAAAACTGAGCGGCGATAACTCCCCCAAGGCAAACACGAACGAAAATATTTTTCGCGAACCTTTTCGTCTGTTCTTGCCGTGTGCACATCGCCGCAAACAGGACAAAACGTTTATATAGGATTCGTACGCTGAGTTTTGTTCATGTTTGCGCCAGTGTGCACACGGCAAGACAGACGAAAACGTTCGCGAACAATGTGTTTGTTCATGTTCGCCTTGGTGTGGACCGAGTGTTACAAGTTTACCAGAATCTTACCAGTTTCATAAAATATTCGGTTAATACCGTATAATGTCCACTTTTCATCAGGGATTATCCCTCCCTGCAGAGCTTTATTAAATTTAGATATTAATTTATAAGGCGGCCACATGCATTGTTTTTTAAGAGGTGTGAGCCATTCCGTTCGCACAACACTAATGCCTCCACCACCGTCCTGTACTGGATCAAATTTCACCACCTTGTACATTTGAAAATATAATATTTACCTGGTCTGGATTGTAACAGAAAATAATCGAATAAATCGCGAAATGGAACAAATTCACTTTTCGGCTTCTTAAACCGCACAGACCGAGGCCACGCTATCGAATGCTGTGGAATGCTACCGAATGGTACCGAATGCTACCCAAAAACGCCTCGTGGCGATGTGACGCAATACAATCGACCGCTCTCCTCTCGATCATCCGATCGTTGTCAAGGCAACGCAATATGGCGATACAAACAATTCAGATCGCCTATACAACCACAAAAATATCTTACAGTATAAGTACATGTTTTAATTTAATATTAATGACTAATAGATTAAAATAACCGTAACATATAGCAAACGCACAAGATTGAAGATACAGTATTGTCTCCCTATGGGCTTGGATTGATGCACACTCTGTGGGCTTTTCGCTATCCCCACCATTTCTGTCTCACTCTTGTCCGGCGAAGGCGAGAGAGGACGGTACGAGACAGACGACGCGTTGATGTTTTGTCTCTGATGGCTCAACGCCGGTCCCGACCAGCGAACCCTCGGGAAGACAATACTGTATAATTTAAAACAGCTCAATAAGTAATGACGAGGCGACGGTGCCGAGCAGGTTTGATATGGATTGGCCTAGCACACAAGATTGTCAATGGAGGGGGAATACATACCTACAGGAGTGGCGGCAATGGTCCATAACAGCGTCATCACGCACACATTACCGCCACTGACAATCTTCTGTGCCAGGACGATCCATGGCAATTAACCCTGGTGCTGAGGCCGCAGTATATATGTATCAGTATTGATGACAAAAGCACCTTTTTCCTGAATTGATATTATTTTCACTTCCTTAAACGGGCTTAAAGTTCTTTAAGACATTGTGTGAAGTTCTTTAAGACGCCTTCTGGACGTCTTTAAGACGTCTTTTGGAAAGAAACCTTCCGTTGGGCCTTTATGCAAGTGACGTGGGGCTTGCGTTGGCTACAATCGTTGGTCCATTTGAAAACAGAGTAGTACTTCAACAGCTGGCCAACCGATAACACGTCAATGGCCCATCAAATTCCCAACAAATAAATGCTACTAGAGTGCGTATTTATAAATAAGAAAAAAAACCGAACTTGGAATATAATAACAGGTTTTTGGATGTGTCAAAGTTTCTGACGTTTGTAAGACAATGTTGCCTTACTTTGGTTAGCCCAATGTAGTATCATCGTGATAAATTTTTTGTTAATTAACCAACCATAGTAATTGTTGGCCCAACATTGAGTATTCGTTGGCAAACTATCGCCATTTTTTTGTTGATTAACCAACCATAGTAACTGTTGGCCCAACATTGAATATTCGTAGGCAAACTGTCGCAACTTTTTTGCCGTAGGCCATATGTTGGGAATTTGTAGGCAAAAACACTAACTATATCCCAACTAATTCTCAACTGTTGGCTACTGTTGGCCAACCAAAAATGCTACTAGCATATATATTACCTGTAATCTTAGATTATAATCAATAAATGATGAAATATGTAAGAAATGAAGCGAATGCCTACCTAAACGTCGATCACGTCCCACTGTGCGCCGATCCCGACTAGCGATCCGCTAACGAGACAATATTGCAATATTATCTTCTCTCATTCTGTGTAATTCCTCTTCTCCATTGACGGTCTTCCTACAATTTTCCCAGGTCGCTCATAATGAAAGATGACGTAGGCAGTGTGGATCTGTAACACATCAAGAGACACGGAGTGTATCTATTACGCCACGACTCGCTATCCAGAACCCTGAGATTTCCGAATCTCAATAACGGCTGATCCGATTAGATTTTGAATGGTCTTAATGGATAGTCTGGGTGCGATTTACATAAGAAAAGTGTCTTCGTTTTGTTCCTACGTGCCTTATGAGCTGAGATATTTCGACGCAAAGTTGGAATTTGCCGATTTTCATGTTCTGAATTTCATCGTTATCGTCAAGTGTAGGCAAGAGGGGAACATGAAAGGGAGAAGAAATGTCTCCAATATGCACGTCGTTCATTCAATGAAGGTGTCGGCACTTTCGGCCAATCGCGTAACAAATAGTCACGTGACAGCCAGACAGAGAGCACATCTGACGAGATAAACGTAACCTACATAGCTAGTGTCAAACCACCATAACCTGTCAAGCGTGAAATAAGGAAACTTTTTAAAATTTTTGAATCACGAGTTTTTGCACCAAATAGGACACTGAATTATTGTCTTAATTAACAAGGTAAGTCACCAAAATTTTTTAATCGACTATTCATGTAGAGCTTATAGAAACGGAGGGGACGCACAGACTTGAAAGTTGTCCAGAGAAGGTTTGACAGAGAAGCATCTTCTTTGACACAAGTTTCTACAAAATAACATATTGTTTATACCAGCAAACTATTTTTACATTAGAGTTTTTATGTAAAGGTTATAGAAATGAAGGGGGCAAATAGGATTGGATAGAAATAAAAGGGACGCACAGGCTCGGAAAGAAATGAAGGGGAAGCGCAGGCTTGGAGGTTGTCCGGAGAAGGTTAGATAGATGGAGAAGCATCTTGTTTTGCACAAGTTTCTGGAAATTTGTCAAATAAGGTAAATCGATAAAATTTTTCAAGTTAGCGTAGCATTAAGAATTAAGAAAATTATGGCGTACTGCGTGCAGTGTAGAGTAAGTCACATTAGTGAAGAAAGTACGCTAAAAATGCATCTCCCTCGATACTTTCCAATTTTTTATGAATTATGAATTAAAATCCGCAGTAGTTCCCACGCTATTCATTAATTTTTTTTGTTTCCATTAACAATATTTCAATTCACTAATAAACATACTAAATTAATTTTATTCCAACACCAATAAATTGTGCGTTAAGAATATTAGATGTCTGTTCATTTTTGCTAAATTACCATTAGCATTTAAATTTCCTCCAACAAGACTTTCTGCGCTCTCATTTTCTTCGGACACATTTTGTAGTCTCTACACTTATTATAGCAAAGGGCCACTCTATTTTTATATGTTCTACGTTAAGTTGTAACTAAAATGTGGTTTTTAATATATTCACAGATAATGGAAGCAGAAGCGAAAGAGAAATTAACCCCACTGTACAAGCAAATGAAAGAAACAAGCACATTTTCATGTATAATTCAATTTTAGAGTTTTAAGAAATATGTATATATAATTAAAATCGAATTTTATTATGAATATGGAAAACTATAATTTAGAGAAAAAAATAAATGGGACATAGTATTATATTAATTAAACGATTTTATTCAGCATCGAAACTCTGTTTGCTTCTTGCATGTTTGGTTTATATCTGAAAAGTCAAATTTAAACCAATTCCGCCAATCCAGTTCGCGTAGCTAGTCACTTCACGATTTCCGTATACAGGGTCATCGTTTAATCCTGCAACCCGCGCGCGCGCAAACAGACGAAAATGGCAACACCGCCTCACGGACGCATTCCACTACAACCATGCACCGGCCCAGCGCAGAGCTGCCTGCGACCGTTCGACAAGAGTGATGCCCGAGCTTCGAAAATTTTAGCGTCGCAAAGAGCTAGGTAGTGGGAATTTCCCGACCCAGGTAATCGAGCCGCGCGCTCCGCTTTTATGATCGGTCTACCACTCGCACCCTAGATCACTGTAATGAGGTTTGAAAATAATGTCAACAGATCTCGTACCCGTCTCAATTTCAAAAATTTTAGCCACGACAGGGTTGACGGTTCCTTGTACGGAGAGATTTTTCGCCACCTGCTTGTAAAAACCACAGTAACGGCACATCGTTCCAAAAAATGACATTAACGGAAGCCGGTATAGGCGTGGCCTTGAGTAGCTAAAACATTCTAACACAAAAATTCTAGAAAAAAAATTCAAACACCGCTACAATCAAAGACACGTCGCATTAGTTACCCCTTACGTCTAATCTAGGTATGCACCGCATTAAGGATAAAATCATAAAAAAGAAAACCAGAACAATAGATTCTGAGGTCTGCAGAACTAACTCATAATTGAATAAAAATTTAATTTCTCAATTTATAAATGTAATGATACAGAATCAACTAGCCTATTGTTTATCAACACCACGAATTTTAAAAACAGCGTTAAATACATTATCAAATAAACAGTTTCCAACAGCTTTTTAAACAATTATGGTTAAAAAATTGATAAAAGAAAAATTAAGTAAACGTAAAATATGTTAAATTATCCATCATTAAGAGGGAATAATTTTTCCTCATTTTTTGGCGCAAATTGCATTCCGATATGTCTTACAGTTCAAAAGTTATACGAAAAAGACCCCAAAATTTTCAACCAGGGCCGGAAAATTCTGAATAGTTCTTTGCAACGTTAATTTGACAGGGACCAGCCCAAAATTCTCGAAGCTCGGGCATCACTGCTGTCCAGCGGTCGCTTGCAGCTCTCCGAACGCGGGGACGGTGCATGGTTGTAGTGGAATGCGTCCGTGAGGCGGCGTTGCCATTTTACAAGTTCGCGCGCGCGCGGGTTGCAGGATTAAACGATGACCCTGTATTCACAATATCGAGGAATGATTCGTTATGTAATAGAAATAAAAAAATAAAACATTAAAGGCGTTTTCAAACAGAAAAGGATCACTTTCGGCAGCATAAAAGATTGCCATGGAAAATGTATAATTTAGAGCAGAAAAAAAATGATTGAGGCATAGCATTATATAGTATGAGGGATCCAATGTAGAGCCCTACGTTATTGGCGAAGGAGCCGGGCGATAGCGAAACGTATCGAGGCATTAGAGCATATAAACATGGAGGAAGCATGTAATGGGCGAAAACGTAGACGGCAGTAAAAAGAGAAAAAAATACATGGGGGACACCCTCTCTCTTTCTAACATAAAAAAAACGTTTTCGCCTCTGGCGTTAGAAAGAGAAAGGGTGTCCCTAATGTATATTTTCTTTTTTCCGCCGTCTACATTTTCGCCTATTGCATGCTTCCTCCATGTCTATATGCTCTAAGGTCGAGGCCGAGAAAGAAACATGAAGTGCGAATGACGTTTGATAAGATGCATAAGTGCTTTTTGGCTGCGCGGGGAGGGGGGGGGGACATACGGTCACCGCGGCGATACACTTGCTAACAGCAGATTTACATGCAGCTACATACGGTCCGAAGTTTGAAGGGTTAAAGCGCAACGAGCTACCACGTGTCGATCATTCTGATCTCAATAAATCTTTCGGTTGTTACTGTCTTATAGAAACCAGGTAGTTATCAAGAATACCCTGTGCCCACGCCTACAATATTATAAATTAAACGATTTTAAATTATGCAAAAAGGTAAATATATATATAGTTATTTAAAAAATACTTATATACTAAAAGATATAAAATATATAAACTATTAAGACTACAGAACAATAAAATATATATATATAAACTATTAAAAGATATAAAATTATAAACTAATAAAAGATTTAAAATAATATAATAAAAATATTTATTAATGGCCACGGCCACGACCACGGCCACGGCATTGGGCAATGACCAGGGCGCGGAGGGTGTTGGCCTGGTCCCGTAGGATTTGGAGAGTGATACGATTATTATTCTGCTCCCTCACTCTCCGCCCACTCCTTTTGTGACGGGCTACACGTCCTTCTGTAATTAGTACAAAAAAAAAAATTAGAGTCACTTTTATTTGATCCGTTATTAATTACTGCTCAAATCTGGTGAATTCTTATTATGATAATCTATCTTAATTTTTAAACTTGTCTGAATAAAATTCTGCAATGATTAATTTTCTACTAATTTTCATCTATTAAAAACTGCTCGGCACATCAGCAAATCGATAAATATTATTTATAAATTTTTGGCACGTACAGATAAAAAGGTTCGCCTCCTCTGATATAGACTGAAGTGAACAGTTTTTATATTGTTAAAAGATAAAAATTTGTCTAATTAAAGTACTAATTAAAGTATTAAAAATTAATACCATGTGCCGTGGCCGGCGTCTGTGTGTATATTTGTGGTGTTGGTGGTTGTAGTGTCGGGGCTGGTGGTGGTTGTAGTGTCGGGGCTGATGAGGATGCATCCATACGGCCTCCTCTCAAATAGGCTAAAGTGAACAAATTTTATATTGTTGAAAGATATAAAAATATCTAATTAAAGTATTAATAATAATAAAATATTAACAATTCATGCGGATAGCCATAGCTTCCCCCTGATCATGATGGTGCCGCGATGGTGGCGACGCCACACTTCTTGAGCATCCCGCGGCCTCTTCATAGGTGCCACTGTGCACCATCATGACAGTATCGTCATCAGAGTCTGGAAAAATAAATTTGAATAAATGTATATATAAATTTCTATTATTTACTTTTTCTATAAGTTTATGGTTAATGAAACTTACCATTCAGTAGGGAGTGTGCCCGCATTATCTACAAAAAGTAATAAACAATTAGCAAAAAAGATCAAAAGTTCATAAAAGTGACATAGGGTAGATGTTCCAATAACTGCCACTTGATTTATTTTATGTAATAAAAACGTAACGTATAAAAAAAATATACAAAAAAATGTTATTACTAAACATAAAATTTTTGAGGTGACAGATATAGGTGCACTAGGATAGCTCGCGAATTTTAATTAATTATTAATAAATTCTTCATATTTAATGAGAATGTATCGCAAACGAAACTCGGTCGAGGTGGCGCTCTGATCGGAGTGCGCAAGATGGCGTCTGAGCATGCGCGTGATGACGCTGTGACGTCAAATCAATCAACGCCAAGATGAGCTTGGTTTTGCGCTTGCGTCGATTTGCGCCAAGATGAGCTTGGCTTTGCGCTTGCGTCGATTCGTTTATAGTGTTTATTATTATAACCTTTTTATTTCAAATCAAATATCATGATTTTTGCGTGCATCATTTCAAATCGGAGCAAATTATTATTAGAGAAAGTGTGATTGGTTTGACGTTACAGCGTCATCACGCGCATGCTCAGACGCCATCTTGCGCACTCCGATCAGAGCGCCACCTCGACCGAGTTTCGTTTACGATACATTCTCATTCATAGGGCGGTATTCACAGTCGCGTCTTGAGATCAAGATCATCTCAAGCATTTGCTTAAGATGCCGCCTAGATTCATAGGGCGGTATTCACAGTCGCGTCTTGAGCGAATGCTTGAGATCATCTTCTAGAAGACGATCTTGTTTGCCTGAAGACATCAGGTATTCATAGTCGTTGCTCAAGATGATCTGAAGCATTTGCTTGGAATAAGCGATTGCTTATATGACGTATCCATTTACTTTATAAAGCATTTACTCAAGCATTTGCTCATTCACGTTCGGAAACTTTCGGAATAATTCTGTTAGAACAACCAATGATGAAGGATATTCCGTTCGTTCCTTGGTGGACGACGGAGTAGGATACTCGAACGTGAGTGAGTGATGCGTATGACCGTCGAGGTTATATTATAGCGATGCCGGGGGACAGTTTATCGGAGAGTCTCCGGAATGGCGATGATAACCCCTCGCGGTGCTTTATAATGATTTCAGGAACAACGTAATTCGGAGCATAATCAAGGAAATTAGATGTAAAATTGATTTATATTGATTTACATAATGAACTAATATATAAACCCAACCACTAAACTGTAATGCGTGTGAGCGTCGAGGTTATATTATAGCAATGCCGGGGGAACAGTTTAGCAGAGAGTCTCCGGAATGGCGAGGATACCCCCCGTGGTGCCTCACGATGACTTCCAGGACTTCGATACGATAGAATAAAGAATATTGTTTTTATGTAACAGGTATCAAGGGGGGGCAATTTTGGGATGGTGGTAAAGAAAAATATATACCCTTCTCGCTTTTTAACGTTTTGTAGTACCAATTTAATTAAAAATTTAAAATCGAAATTGAAAAATATTCCCATTTTTAGCATAAACTTAACAAAGATCAATTTTGAAATTTCGCAATTTTTTCTCAAAAGTCCAGTTGCTCCAGGATCACCCTGTTACATGCGTGATGGCCCATATACCATGCGTAAGCATGCAAGTAGTTGCAATTGCAGGGCAATCGGCAGGCCACGATTATTTATTTTCGCCAGTCCTTCAATAATTCTCGGTAAAATACCATGTAATACAGAGTCCTTATTAAATCGAAATCGCCTTTTAAATTCATCTTTATCGTAATATTCAAATGGATTTTGCACGTCCCGAATATACCTTCTAACGACTGTATTGTCCGCTATATAATCATCTTCGTCAATATCGTTAATATCAATATTAATGTCGATATAGTCTACAAAATCCATTTTTCGCGTCCTTTATGCAGGTAATGGCGGAAGTATTTGATAGTTTAAACTTTCAACGCGTTGCCGGGGAATAGAATCTCTGGAGTGGAGGGGGACTATCACGTGGCGGTACATGGGTGATGGAATCATCACGCACACATACGGCCACTGCCGTAGATGTTCCCCCTCTACTCCGGACATTCTTCTGGTGGAATCTCAAGACGGTCTCAAGACATGTAAAACGTCGTCTTGAAAATATAACCTCGTTTTACCGTCTATTTTGACACATGTGATGTCATACAAGGATTTACTTATTTGAAAAAGATTTTCCTCAAGCAAATGCTCAAGACACGACCTCAAGACGCAACTATGAATCTAGGCGGCATCTTAAGCAAATGCTTGAGATGGTCTTGATCTCAAGACGCGACTGTGAATACCGCCCATAGTTGCGTCTTGAGGTCGTGTCTTGAGCATTTGCTTGAGGAAAATCTTTTTCAAATAAGTAAATCCTTGTAAGACGTCACATGTGTCAAAATAGACGGTAAAACGAGGTTATATTTTCAAGACGACGTTTTACATGTCTTGAGACCGTCTTGAGATTCCACCAGAAGAATGTCCGGAGTAGAGGGGGAACATCTACGGCAGTGGCCGTATGTGTGCGTGATGATTCCATCACCCATATACCGTCACGTGATAGTCCCCCTCCACTCCAGAGATTCTATTCCCCGGCAACGCGTTGAAAGTTTAAACTATCAAATACTTCCGCCATTACCTGCATAAAGGACGCGAAAAATGGATTTTGTAGACTATATCGACATTAATATTGATATTAACGATATTGACGAAGATGATTATATAGCGGACAATACAGTCGTTAGAAGGTATATTCGGGACGTGCAAAATCCATTTGAATATTACGATGAAGATGAATTTAAAAGGCGATTTCGATTTAATAAGGACTCTGTATTACATGGTATTTTACCGAGAATTATTGAAGGACTGGCGAAAATAAATAATCGTGGCCTGCCGATTGCCCTGCAATTGCAACTACTTGCATGCTTACGCATGGTATATGGGCCATCACGCATGTAACAGGGTGATCCTGGAGCAACTGGACTTTTGAGAAAAAATTGCGAAATTTCAAAATTGATCTTTATTAAGTTTATGCTAAAAACGGGAATATTTTTCAATTTCGATTTTAAATTTTTAATTAAATTGGTACTACAAAACGTTAAAAAGCGAGAAGGGTATATATTTTTCTTTACCACCATCCCAAAATTGCCCCCCTTGATACCTGTTACATAAAAACAATATTCTTTATTCTATCGTATCGAAGTCCTGGAAGTCATCGTGAGGCACCACGGGGGGTATCCTCGCCATTCCGGAGACTCTCTGCTATACTGTTCCCCCGGCATTGCTATAATATAACCTCGACGCTCACACGCATTACAGTTTAGTGGTTGGGTTTATATATTAGTTCATTATATAAATCAATATAAATCAATTTTACATCTAATTTCCTTGATTATGCTCCGAATTACGTTGTTCCTGAAATCATTATAAAGCACCGCAAGGGGTTATCATCGCCATTCCGGAGACTCTCCGATAAACTGTCCCCCGGCATCGCTATAATATAACCTCGACGGTCATACGCATCACTCACTCACGTTCGAGTATCCTACTCCGTCGTCCACCAAGGAACGAACGGAATATCCTTCATCATTGGTTGTTCTAACAGAATTATTCCGAAAGTTTCCGAACGTGAATGAGCAAATGCTTGAGTAAATGCTTTATAAAGTAAATGGATATGTCATATAAGCAATCGCTTATTCCAAGCAAATGCTTCAGATCATCTTGAGCAACGACTATGAATACCTGATGTCTTCAGGCAAACAAGATCGTCTTCTAGAAGATGATCTCAAGCATTCGCTCAAGACGCGACTGTGAATACCGCCCATAAAGCTATTTTTTTTAATGAAAGAAATGTTAAATAATATTATGTTTCAAACTGAGACGATTTTTAGTTTAAACAACACGTGAAATGATTAAATGAAGTTCAGTTATAATCTTAAAGTGGTAGTAATTGGGACATCTACCCTATGATAGAAGAAAGTCATACGTTAATTATCAGTGGAAGTAGACCGTAACTGTATAGCAAGTAATACCACAATAAGATATTAGACGCGTTGAAGCATATTTTATTTTAACTTATAACGCCAACGATTAGAAACATCAAACATATCTCAGTTGAACGTAAACGAACATGTAACTACAACGTTATAAAAGTCTTTGATAGGCACTTTGCCTGCGTTAAGTACCAGTGGACGTAAACCGTAATAATTGTATAACAAGTAATACCACAAGACGATATTAGACGTGTTGAAGCATATTCTATTTTAACTTATAACGCCAATGATTAGAAAGATCAAACATATCTGAGTTGAACGTAAACGTACATGTAACTACAACATTATGAAAGTCTTTGATAGGCACTTTGCCTACATTAAGTATCAGTGGATGTAAACCGTAATAACTGTATAACATCAAGAGACACGGTAGTGTAACAAGTAATACAACAGGAAGATATTAGATACAAAGAAGAATATTTTAACTTTGATATGTTTCATATTTCTAATCGTTGGCGTTACAAGTTAGATAGAATATGTTTCAACGTGTCTAATATCTTGTTGTTGCATTACATGTTATACAGTTACGGTCTACGTCCACTGATACTTAACGTAGGCAAAGTGCCTATCAAAGACTTTCATAATTGTTTACGTTCAACTGAGATATGTTTGATATTTTTAATCGTTAGTGTTATAAGTTACAATACAATATGCTTTAACCGGGTCTATATCTTCTTGTTGGAACAAGAAGATATTGGATAGGGTAGATGACTCTATTACTGTCAGTGTCCCTATTACTGCCACTTTATTTATTTTGCTTAATAAAAATGTAACATGTAAAGAATAGTGTACAACAATAATAATAAGAACAGTCCCAATTTAATAAGAATATTATTATTGTACACTATTCTTTATGCGTTACATTTTTATTAACCAAAATAAATAAAGTGGCAGTAATAGAGACACTGCCAGTAATAGGGACTTCTACCCTACATAGAAGCATATTTTAACTCAGATGTGTTTCATATTTCTAATCATTGGTGTTACAAGTTAGAATAAAATATCGTGTTCTCTTATTGGAACTATTCTATAAATACGGTTGAAATTCTAATTATATTATTTAGAATAAAATATGCTTCAACGCATTTAATATCTTCTTGTGGTATTACTTGCTATACAGTTATGGTCTACTTCCACTTATACGTAACATAGGCAAAGTGCCTACCAGAGACTTTCAAAATGTTGTAGCTTACATGTTGGAACAAGAAGATATTAGACACATTGATAAAGCTGATGAATGTGGAACAAGTTGATATTAACACGTTAATTGTTGAAACAAGAAGATATTGGATACATAGATGCATATTTTTTAACTCACAAGGGAACATCCCGAACCCGGAAATTCAAAAAATTCTGAAACTTTGTGGATATGTAGGGGATTTCCTTCTGATTACAACGTAATTTTTTTTGTTGCTAATTCATGAACTGTAAAATAATTTTTTTTACCAAATGATAGATCTAATTAAAAAAAGTAACTTTTGTCTCGAAACTTTTTTTCTATCTCTTATAGTTCGCGAGTTATAACACAAAATCGAAAAAAAGTTTCAACCCTTACCCCGGGTTTACACCAAGGCAAACACGAACAAAAACATTGTTCGCGAACGTTTTCATTTGTTGTTGCCGTGTCCACACCGTCGTAAATAGAAAAAAACGTTCATATACGATTCTTATACTGAGTTTTGTACATGTTTGCGGCGCACAGTGCGTTGAATCAATGGGAAGTTGGGACAAAAATCATAACTTCCGAACTAATCAGTTTTCGACCTATATACCCCAATACTTTCTTAACCAGAATATATAGATGCATCGATTGGCGTATAAAAAAGTATACAGTTGCCTTAAAAAAAATTGAGGTGATCTCGATTTTTTATTGAATAAAAAGTTTTTTATCAATATTTACTTTTGCAATACGTTGTCAACTGAATACTGACTAACTTTTGTTCGAAACATTTTTTATCAAAGTATTTTTATCACGTGCAATTGAAGTTAAAATTTTTTCATTGAAATATATTTTACATATATAAGCTTATTTAGACTAAAAAAGACACTCTTTTATATTCAAAAGAACCAAAATGTGGTCATAAATTCCATCTATTTTTTTTTCTGGTCTAAAGAAAACCACTTTTCAAAGACATCAGAATTGCTGATGCGCACACGTCTTCCTAAAAAAATTTATTTCTCAAATAATTGCACGTAGTAGCAGGAAAACGCGATATTTTCATAAAGTATACACTTAGGGGAACCAAATATAAAAAAATCACGGATACGTTTTGATACGTATTTTTTAAAAAGTCGGTTGAAATAAAATTTTCATTCTCGGGACTAAGAAGTTTTCTAAGGATCAGTAAGGGTATAAGCCTAAACAATAACTTTGAAACACACATACCCATAATACTAGAATCCATTGTGAATAAAATGAGCCAAGAATAATAAATTGTCTTAAGGTCTAAATGAAAAAATAGAAAGTAACTACCGCGTATGAATTTCCAGTGACGCTTGAAGTCCTGAGATTCCAAGTTAAGATGGTAAATAACATCGTAAACAACTACGGTATCCTAGCAACCATAACCGAACTCGATTCCTGAACATCTTGATGTAAATATTAGATGATAATTATCACCCTGCAAAATATTTGATTTTTTACTTTTTGTCCATGCATCACCGCACTGTGCGGCGGTGTGAACACGGCAAGAACAGACGAAAACGTTCGCGAACAATGTCTTTGTTCGCGTTCGCCTTGGTGTAAACCCGGGGTTAGAGTGATCCTTGGTGTTATAAGTTAGAATATGCTTCAACGTGTCTAATATCTTCTTGTTGTTTTACTTGCTATTATATTATACAATTACGGTCTACTTCCACTTATACTTAACATAGGCGAAGTGCCTACCAAAGACTTTCAAAATGTTGTAGCTTACATGTACATTCATTAGTTTTATCTCACGAATCACGAAAAAATTTCTCACGAATAAAAATAAATTCTCACGATAAAAGTAACTAATAAAGATAACCGAACTAAAATATATGATTAACTATGAATAGTATTTTTGTATTACTTACATTGTGCTCGCTCGACATGGTCACTACTGTAGGCACCAAAAACGAGAATGCGCGGGCAAGAATCAACGAGCTTCAGCTTCGCTGGATGGGGGAGGGAACACCTACAAGAGCGGTGGTAATGTGTGCATGAACTGCGCCTGCGCCAATCACGTACACATTACCACCGCTCCTGTAGGTGCTTCCTCCCCCATCATTGCAAATTCATCGTTCCAAACCGTCCGCATGCAGCATCAGGGCCGTCTTAACAAATTTGAACGTCCTGGGCTAAAAAAGTTTGGCGCCCTAGCCCTTAAGAGTGCAATTTCTTCGCAATCGGTGCAAAGCAGTACATCCCAACCCCGGGTCTTCACCAAGGGAAATACGAACAAAAACAATGCCCTCGAAGCGAGTGTCGCGGGACACTTGTCTTTTTCTTCGTCGAAGAGAGAAAAAAGACACAGGGCGCGTTCCGATTCACGCATTATGCGCATGAAGTGCATAGGGTACGTGACATATCCTACACATTTTATGCGTGAATCGGAACGCACCCACAATGTCGCGCGATGTTTGCTTCACACAGAGTCGCGGCAGGGCCACCTGTACCAATGGGCTAAATGGGCTATAGCCCAGGGGCACCCGTGGTCCAAGGGCGCTTAAGAATTAAATATGTTGAAATGCTTTTTTCTCTTCAATTTTGGAGACAAAAATTTCGTTCACGGTGATTGTTTTTGTTCGTGTTTGCCTTGGTTGAAACTCGGGGTTGTGATGTACTGCCTTGCGCCGATTGCGAAGAAATTGCACCCTTGGGGGCTAGGGCGCCAAATTTTTTTAGCCCAGGGCGCTCAAATTTGTTAAGGCGGCTCTGAGTCGCGGCCACTGCAGCCGCAGCGTAAAAGTACTAAAAGTAGGTGTCCCGGCGCAGCAACAAGCCGTGGGTTTAATTCGACACTGCCGGGGCATCATGTACTGAGGGAAAGACATGCATTTTCTCACTGTCACCTGCAGTTCGACGATTCATTTTCAAATATGGAGGAGGAAACACTTACAGGAGCGATGGTAATGTGTGCGTCCCAACCAAGTGGCATCAGTTCACGCACACATTACCATCGCTCCTGTAGATGTTTGTAGTGATGCGATCCGAAGCACTTCGAATCTGTTTTATATGGACCGTTTATTTTGAAAGTGGTGTAAGTCCATTTTCATTTTCATTTAGTTATACATAAAAAATTTACATTAAATTAAGCATGAATTACGTGATATCTGATTTTTTTCAAAAATGGACTTACACCACTTTCAAAATAAACGGTCCATATATCAGGCGACTAATTCGAAGTACTTCGAACATGATTCGAAGCTTAAAATTCTTGAGTCTTGATAGGTTTTGAAAGTCTTGATCGTCTTGGAAATCTTGAAACTCTTGCTTCAAGACTTGGTAGGTTTCGGACCCGCATGTACGTTCACCGCTGACGCGCGGGACAAACAGTAATAAACCGCGGACCCTGGCGAGACCCTCTGGCTGATCAACCTGGCTGGTTTTTGGCAACCAGATGTTCATTTTCAAGACTTTCAAGACCTATCAAGACTTATCAAGACTTTTAAGAGTTTTAAGCTTCGAATCGTGTTCGAAGTGCTTCGGATCTCATCACTACCTGTAGGTTTTCCTCCATCACTGCAAATGTATCGTTCCTAACCGACCCCGAGCCGCGCGCGTTTCAGCAGAACATAAATTTATATGAAGTAGTTCACACGGGACGCAAGGATATAAAGCAGTTCACATGGGACATATCGAAATTCTTCATTACGTTTCGCGTTAAGTAACATCATGTTTTATTGTCATTTATAATATAAAAAGAAGTTATAACAAGGCTTTTTACAGGTCTAAATTTACAGTAAGTAAATTTAAAGTGACGCTTGTTTGTACTTCTACGTTAGATTTAGGGTGCGTTCTACTTAAGCCCAAATCGCCTGCAACTCCCGTGGCTTTTGTTCCACATGCAAAAAGGTCAGCACCGTAAAAACCGATGCTGGGCCCATTTACGGCGCTGTCAGGACCGAAAAACACCGTTGTGAATGGGCTCAGCACCGATATTTTCGCCCATTCACAACGGTGTTTTTCGGTGCACGTAGCGACCGCGGTCATCGTGGCCGCGCTGCAAACGTCACAAATGACGTCAGTGACGCCACCGCAACGCGCTCACGATGCCCATGATGCGAGGTTGGGTTCGTTCGTGATTTTCGCGCGCAATTTAATTGTGTACAGCGAAGCGCTAAAGGCGGAATTTACTATCAGCGTCAAACGCGTGCTTCTAGACGTTGCTTTCGGCTTGCTAAGCTCGTTTATTATTTAAAAGTCGTAACATTTATGAACATGCATACAAATAAATAATACTTTATTTGTTGTTTTTAATTTATTTGGTATTTCTCTCTACACATTTTCTTTGATCCTTGTTACTAATATCATCATAAAGTACAGGGTCATTTGCGATATTTTATATCAATCTTTCGTCCTTCTGAAGAAAACTGCGATTTTTGTGATCGCGTCTGATTGGTGGAGAGCATATAACTGCTCTTTGCACGCTTCACATAACCCCAATTTCTAATTTCACTCGAAATTTATGAATGCGTATACTATATATTCGCTGAATTAACACGCTTTGACTGTAACCACGGCCGTCTATAGTACAAGGCCTCCACCTACGATGTTGCAACACCGCATTTCGAACAATAACCATCAGGCCGATGACTATGTTCAGATCGGTACCAGACGGACGTGGTTGGACGAAAGCTTCAGATAGGACTGATGAACAGCGTTGCCATTTTGACTAGGTGGAGGCCTGTATTAGAGACGGCCGTGCTGTAACACAAGCGGTATTGAAGTATTTTATAAAAAAAATAGTTCATTCAAGATCGAGAATTACGATCACAGTAAACAATTGATAATCGGTAAAATAATCGACTCTTCGGGAAAAGAACCCTTCCCTACTGACGCTTACGAACCCCGTTTCACTACACTTTTCGCCCGCGACGCTCACAGCAGCTTATAAGCAACTGGAACGGAAAATTCCTGCGGTTGTGGGCGCGGACGATTAGCTGTTGTAAGATCCCCATAAAAACTTTAATAAAAAAATTACGCCAAGTACATGAAAATGTCGAGGACGAAAAAGTGGTATTATTTGTACTTCTACGTTAGATTTAGCTGTATATAAGATCCGGACCGAATAAATAAGGCTGAAAGCGTATTCAAAAGGCGTTGGTAAAGAAGATCTCGCCCAACGGCGGCACATTTTCTTGGTACGAGGCGGTCTCGGTCTGACAGACGGGCACATGGGCCTAGGGTCGTGCGTAAAGGCTGCCGTTCCAATGAGCGGCTGGCGACTACGGCTGGCGACGCTTCCACTAGTGCAAGGGAGAAACAGATGCATACTTCTCCCTTGCACTAGTGGAAGCGTCGCCAGCCGCTCATTGGAACGGCAGCCTTTAAAGCAAAAAAAGAAATAAAGTGGACGACCGGAGCTCACGCATGTCACGGCGCACAGTGGTCCCAAATCCCGAAAACGTGGCCAAAACTCATAACATCGTTCGATTTGCATGAAAACTGGTATTTTTATGTTTTTGGGTTCGCTGACTACGATTCTGAACTTAAAAGTAAAAAAAATGGCGAATCGAATATGGCGGACAAGTATACAAGAAGAGTTGTTAGTTGTACTCGCAAAATGTTTTTTTGGGGGTATTTCTAAGGTCGCTGATCAAAACTCTAAACTTAAAATTTTGAAAATCAAAATGGCGACTCAAATATGGCGGACAAGTATACAGAGAAATTGTTAGTTGTACTCGCAAAATGTTTTTCTCTGTGTATAAAATGCCCTAAAAAATACAATGATTCATTTATTGAAGTAACAAACATTGCTGCACAAATAAATTTGGCTGAAATGCTGTGTTGAGGTAAAATAAATACTCAATAATGAAATAAAAATAAATATGAGTCCCTTTTTCTCTTCTGATAACTCATACGAGCCATGCAATTTTCTAGACATTTCTTTTTCAATAATTCTATATATTATTGTCGCGTTATCATTGAAATGTTCTTTAAATAGAAAAAAGAGCTCTTTTTCAGTTAAGCCTTTCGATTTATTTGTAGTTAAAGAATCTGCAATATACAATAGCAATGATAATAAAATTTTACGAATAAATACAATCGAAATTTTATCATCATTATGATAAAAATATAACTTCATTGTTTCCTTTTGGCAGATTTCTACAACGTTGAATAAAAAGTTGCACAGAATCCGCATCCGCAGCTATCCGCAGCCAATTTTTACGAAGTTTTATAGTAAAATGTTCATATAATAACGTTTAATAGGTCTCGTGACAGAACAATGAAGAACAACAAACTGTTTCTCTGTTTGAATGTAATTCTCCTTTTCGCGACTTCAATCATTTTCAAAGAATTCCTTGCTAATTTGTTACTAAGTACGTTACTATTTTAAACTTTGGTTTACATATTTTAATTGTACATTCCTTCAGTAGATAAATCCATTTTACCAAATTAAAATTGATATAATACACGACTCACAGTGCACTGCGAAATACAATATTATTTTTCGCCTTTTCCGAACGCTCGATGGGACGCGTGCGAGAGATACATTCGACATTAATTTTAAAACAAAATAATAACGCTCGTTACATAGCAACTCCCAAAATAAATTCCCAAAGCGATTTGCTAGCGAACCCAATAGTGAAAGTTCCTTATATAGAAACTTCATTTTTGGACTTTTGGCCAGCTTTTTGAGATTTGGAACCACTGTGCGGCGTCCAAAAATTCTTCTTTATTTCCTTACATGTAAGTGTGCTTCATTATTATTAATTAAGCTGTACGTATAATGAAACGAATATATTTTCAACGAATACGTTATTGTTTCATTACACGTTTATACAGATGTATGTGCAGTCAAATAATCGTCTGCGGAGATTTTAGCTAACCTATTTCTTTATTGAAATGTGTATCGTTTTAGTATCAAGTCCCTTGGAAGGACGTTTACCTCCTACTTAGTAGGCGAAGCTACATCAAATTATTATATTTGGTAAGTGATGTTTACATTTATTTATAATTATTTATAATAATGCGTATGATATTAGTGTTTATTACAAATTTTTGTTTTTTACAGGTTGGAATTTTCAACAATTAAATAAAGTACACTCGCTGAGCTGCTTTGCGCTATTCCGAGTAAGCTTTAGCGGCTGCATCGCGCCTTATTATCTTATAACATCACTCGATAGGCAGGCTGCATTGCGCCGTGTCACGAGTATAACTTTCAAGAAAGTTACAATAAAAGAAAATAAAAAGTAATTTTAGTTCTTTCTACTAAAATGTCTAGACAGGTAGAAAAGAAACATGGAATACCGGTTTTTCCCGAAAAAAATAAAAATGAAATTTTTCGTGGTGAATGGTTATGGGATGATGATATGGATCGTTTCAATTGCCTTTTACAATATCATTCCAATTATAGACCTGTTGAAACGTGGCGAGTGCAAGTACTTGATACAATACAACCTATACTGAAAAATGAAAGGCATATACAATTTTTATATAGTTCGTTGTCGAGAGATAATGCGAATGATAATTGCCCAGTAAACAAACTGACTGCAGTCTGACAGCAGATTGATGTCAGATTCGAGTATATTCTGACGTCAGATTCGGGTCCTACTATGTCCGCATTTGACTATGGTTTTGTGGTCAGAGCCTGACATCAGGATCTGACCGCAGATTGATGTCAGATTTCGATCAGATCTTGCTGCCGTGGCTGACCGCAGATTGAGAGCAGAAATCGAGCAGATCCTGCGCAGCGCGATCTGACGGCAGATTCGTGTCAGATACAGAGCAGATTCTGACGTCAGATTCGGTGCCTACTATGTCCGCATTTAACTATGGTTCTGCGGTCGGAGCCTGACATCAGGATCTGACCGCAGATTGATGTCAGATTTCGATCAGATCTTGCTGACAAAAACCGCCCGCAGATTGGTGGCAGAAATCAAGCAGATCCTGATGTCGGACATAGTAGGCAATTTTATATAATAGTATAGATTTAAAAACAGTGCAAAAGTCTGTAGCGTAAATAATATATAGAACACGTTTATAAGACCGACTTGAAAGATCTGATTTCTACCATATTTTATGGAAGAAAAAAAAGTTGGTAAACCATGTATTTAAACGGGTATTATAACATTTTTAATGTTTTACTTAGTTGTTAGTCAATTGAATGCCAGGGAGGCTCAAAATAATTATTTAAACTTTTAAAGACAGTTCTTCCACATATAAAAGAATTAATGATAACTACTATTTATTCAGTCGTCTTAGGGCGGTATTATCATCAATCGTTTTTTAGTTTTTAGCATGCGACATCCTCTACTAGTCTAGTAGATTAGTAAAGGATGCCGGATGCTTAAGACGATCTTCGTCTTCAGCAACGACTGATAATACCGCCCTTACAGTCGGGTATAACAAATATATACTCCGCAGTGGAATGCCGGCAAATACGAGTGGTACTCGAGAGCCCTGAATGATCAAGCCCTCGGCCACTTATTCCCGCCACGGTGCTATTTCGCAAGCGAGAAGCGGTCGCCCGATCGCGGCCTGGCGGGTTGCGTCGTGTACTATGTCAGCAGAATCTACTCGATTTCTGTTGCCTATCTGCCGTCAGATCGCGGTGCGCAGAGTCTGCTCAATTCCTGCCATTAAATTGGATTAGCAGACTCTGCTTACTTTCTGCCGCCATTCTGCTGTCAGATCCTGACATCAGAATCTGCTCTATTTCTGCCGCCTATCTGCCGTCAGATCGCGGTGCGCAGAGCCTGCTCGATTTCTGCCATTAAATTGGATTAGCAGATTCTCCGCAGTGTCTGCCGCCAAACTGCTCGCAGGCTATGTCAACAGAATCTGCTCTGTATCTGACACCAATCTGCCGTCAGATCGCGGTGCGCAGAGCCTGCTCGATTTCTGCCGTTAAATTGGATTAGCAGACTCTGCTTACTTTCTGCCGCCAAACTGCTCGCAGACTATGTAAGCAGAATCTGCTCTATTTCTGTTGCCTATCTGCCATCAGATCGCGGTGCGCAGAGCCTGCTCGATTTCTGCCGTTAAATTGGATTAGCAGATTCTCCGCAGTGTCTGCCGCCAAACTGCTCGCAGGCTATGTCAACAGAATCTGCTCTGTATCTGACACCAATCTGCCGTCAGATTGCGCTGCGCAGGGTCTGCTCGATTTCTGCCATTAAATTGGATTAGCAGATTCGCCGCAGCGTCTGCCGTCAAACTGCTCGCAGGCTATGTCAACAGAATCTGCTCGATTTCTGCTGCCTATCTGCCGTCAGATCGCACTGCGCAGGGTCTGCTCGATTCCTGCCATTAAATTGTATCAGCAGACCCTGCCGCCAATCTGCTCTCAGGTTAAGGCAGCACAATCTGTCGGCTTTCTGCTGTCAGTCTGCTTTCATCATCGAATATAACAAATCCTGTATCAAATCTGTAGTCTTTCTGCCACAAACATTTGTACTCAGGCGTTGAGCAAAATCTGCAAATACAGACGTGGCTATCTGGGTGGTTACTGTACGGAAGAGGTCATTGGGTATGCAGCTATTACGACAGAAAAAATATATTTATTTATGATTCTTTGAACAATAAAATGTTAGAGAAAGATCATGAAAAATTCTTGAAAAGATTATTTCCAACATATGACTTTATCCAGAATCCTGTTACATTTCCTACTGTGCAACAACAACCGAACGGTAGCGATTGCGGTATTTTCGCAATAGCCTTTGCTGTTTCGTTATTATTTAATATTAAACCTGAAAAAGTACGATATATCCACAGTTTAATGCGATCGCACTTGATAAAAATGTTTGAATTCAATATTATAGACCATTTTCCTCAAAACCTAAATTTTAGTGTTCCTCATAAAGTGCTTCCATTAATAAAAGTAAAAGCAAAAGAGGTTAAAGCGTCTTGTAAGCGCACAATATGTCAACGTAAAAAAATGGAACAACTGCAATCGAGCTTAATACAAACAAATTGCGATTTTCAGCAATCTGAGGACGGATTAAATAGTAATATCTCAACTGAGCGACGTCAACAAAAAATGACGCTGTCATTCGAACAAAAAAGTATTATTGCTGAAGGTAGATGGTTAAATGATTTGCATATGGATCATTTTTAATTATCTTTTAAAGATCTACTCAGATTATAGACCTGTTGGAACATATTTGGTACAATCAATGGATAGAATACAACCCATGCCGAGGAATAAAAAGCATATACAGATATTACCTTCTGTATCGTTGGGGATTCATTGGACATGCGGTTATTACGATACAAAAAATATATTTATTTATGATTCTTTTAATACAAAACTGTTCAGTGAGTGTCAGGAAAAATTTTTCAAAAAATTATTTCCAACGTATGATTTTACTCAGAATCCTGTCCAATTTCCTACTGTACAGCAACAACCGAATAGTAGCGATTGCGGTGTTTTCGCAATAGCCTTTGCTGTTTCATTATTATTTAACATTAAACCTGACAAAGTAAGGTATGACCACAGCTTAATGCGTCTACATTTAATACAAATGTTTGAAACCAATGTTGTAGAGCATTTTCCTCAAGATTTTCCTCAAGATTTAAATTGTGGTGCTCCTCAGGAAGTGTTTTCATTAACGGAAGTAAAAACTAAAGAGGCTAAAGCGATTTGTAATTCAGAAAGTAATAGTAAAAAGCGATGTCTATCTGATGAGCCAGATTTAGACAATAATGCTAAAACAAATGCTAAAAGACGGTGTCTATATCAAGAAGATCTGGAAAATAATCGCACGAAACAAGTACAACGATATAAAAAAAAACGGAAGAATATTCTTTTTAAAAGCCGGTTTCGATATCAACAAGATATTGAAAATAACCGTTTTAACCGTCGATATAAAAAAAAACAGTTAACACTTGCTAAGAACAATACTGTAAAAAATATTAGAAAAAAATATGCTATGCTTCGGTCCAGAATTTCTATGAAAATTTGCGATTCTGCGGAAGTAATCGTTAAAAATATTTTATACAAACTCAATATTAGCTGTATAATATCAGATTCCAGCAAAGGTTATATTAAAAAACGATTAGAAGTTGAGAAAGTCGTACGCTGGTGTATACACATTAGAGATAGTTATGTTCGTAATATGAATAAAATGCTAACTCTGCTTAAAAACAAATCAGAAACATGTTTGACTGTTTTTGCAGAATGTTCTACGGTGGATGACAAGTTATGCGCGCTGTGTGGCAGATCTAAACATACAGCTTCGTCTGAAAATTATTTTGTTGATTCTACATATTACAATATAAATTCATCTGAAGTCACTAGAACGGAGCCATTAATAATAAATATGAAAGGACAAACTGAAAATGTATTACCTTTGATTGAAGCACAAGCAAAAAAATCGTGGTCGTGCAGTTCTTTCCCCTACAGCACATTTGTTGCCGAAATGTTTCAGTTACGTTGCGGTTTAACCCTCCGAGTACTGGACTTCGAGTCCTGGGCCTGGGTCTTTTTTGACTCACACCGATAGTTCACTAATACTAATTCACGGTTGCTCAAGACCCTCACCGATGCTGTCGTAAAGTAGGATGGTCGCCGAGCTCGAGATCCTCACCGATATTGTACACACAGTGACGATCGCTCTAGCTCGAATCAGTCGGTTTCGGATTAGGTACGTTTGGAAATTTGTTGTACATATATGAAAGAAATAATCTTGTAAATTATAAAAAAATTACATTTATTCAATATTTATACCATTATCATTACACGTATTGCATAAACTTCTACGGGTTTCTGTCGAGTGGTTCTTACACACATGTTTATTGCACGATTCACATTTTGAGGGGTATTTATTGTTATTTCCTACGCAGTAGCAGCATCTCGCACGCTTGTGACGTCCTACTCTCGTTTTTTTAACAAT
The DNA here is from genome assembly GCA_963855975.1 of Andrena chrysosceles. NCBI lineage: Eukaryota > Metazoa > Arthropoda > Insecta > Hymenoptera > Andrenidae > Andrena > Andrena chrysosceles. Next base: position 66,347,428 of record OY979766.1, read on the forward strand.
TTTTCTCCCCGTTGCTTCTATCGCCCTCACAATATTTACATTTAGACCTCCTTCCTGATTTTCATATTGCGTAGCCCGTCTGTCAATATTTTTGGCAGTCAATTTTTTGGCTAATGCCTCTAAAAATAATTTTCTCCTCATCGTAGATGAGTGTCTCATCTCCCATGTCGGATTTTTGACATGCCAGACAACAAACGCATTATATGCGGCAATATCAATATAATGCATAAATAAAGATAGGGGCCAACGGCGGGTGCAGCGCCTACGAGAATACTCCCTCACTAATTTGTCTAAGACATCGACTCCACTTTTCGTAGAATTATAATAATGTATTATTTCTGGTTTAAATTTTACCGCAGCTGCTGATATATTATGCTCGCGGTGCAATGTGGACAGTAGCACAACACACTTTCGCAGTTTTGGCACGTACGATACCAAGGTTATATTTTGCGTGAATAAAAATTCAGATGAATATACACATCGATTTTGTATATCTGTCAGTATTTTGGGTAAATCCCGCCTATTTTTGCGCATCGTTCCGATTAAGAAGAGGTTATTTTGTAATAAATACTCGGCTAAACTTATGTCCGTAAAAAAATTATCGGTCGTCACGCATCGACCAGAATTTCTCCAGAAATCCGTCATTTGTCTTACGACACGTTGCCCTTGTTGTTTCTCTGGTGCGTTTCCTTGTTTCCCCAAATACACGTCCATGTTACAGCAATAGTATGTTTGGGAATCACAAAGGCTCCATATTTTACTCCCATATTTGCCAGGTTTGTTTGGCATGTAGACTTTGAAGGAGCAACGGCCGCGAAACGTCACCAACTGCTCATCAAAGCATCCAACGTCTGTTGCATTTTATGATTCTTTACAATTTTTCGTAAAGATATTTGTAACATCTCTCAGAGGTGCCAGTTTATCCGTTGCCTTCCTTTCCTCTCGTGTGGCGGAATCGTCGAAACGAATATACCTGAGTAAAACATAAATGTAAATGTAAGTGTGGATGTAAGTGAAGATATAAGTGAAAGCCATCCAAAACCGAAAGGCAAGGATAATAAATAAATATAATAATAATAACATACCTTAGAATATCTATGAAGTGATCACGCGACATTGTTGCCGCATAAAATTGCCGAGAAAGTGCATCGCTAGTTTTCCATAGGTCCTGCTTGCGTTCGCGTGATTCTCTGAACCGTCCAATTAGTAGCAAAAGCTCGAAAAATGCATCCATTTCAGTACGGTCCACTGGTTTCCAGTTTTTATTCGGCGGCATACTCTTATTTGCCTTTATATTGGTATGCAAAATGACGGTGTGGATGATCTCTTCATTTATAAATAAATGAAAACATTCATCCACTGTTTCGACATGCTCACTTTTGTCGGTTAGTGAACACTTGCGCTGGAGGTATTCGACTGCACTGTTGTCGGGCGCAATATAGCTCCAGTGGCGTCCAGCTACCATTTGGTCTCCTGGATGTGTAGATGCTGATGGATGATCTTCATCGGATTCGGAATCTTGCTCCTCTGGCTCAGCATCGCTATTGGAAGCACTGTTGTACCAAGGCGCCTGGGGGTCGAGATTCTAGGTGCGAATCTCGGGGTGCTCCTGGGCGTCCATCGCGTTCGTCGTCCACGGGCTCCGGAGGTTCGGGTGATTATGCCGGGACGGGAGGATTCGGTTAAGAACCCGGAGGTAGGAGATCGTTGCAGGTTAAAGAGTTGGAACTCACCGTAAGGTTAACAAGTTTATTCTGTCCCGATCTGGGTGACAAGGACACTATGCCTACTTTGGCATGAGTCTCGTAAGGTTCGGGTATGGATCCCGTAACAAAGCTTTATCAAGTCTGAGCTCCCGTTGTTCATACGTCGTTCTTATAATGTAATCGGGGCGAAGCGGGGACCATCGGGGTCTCCGCCTTTGCCTGCTTTTTAGAGGTTTCGCCATGTGCTGACGGGTCTCGGTGCGTTTCCGAGATCCCTTACGCTGCTGTGCCGAATTCCGGCCGCTCGATTGGGGCAATCGGAATGTACGCGGTGTCGACACGCTTGGGTGTCGGCCCGGGCACAACAGCACTTCCACCATCCGATGACTGTTCACAGTCGTGCACGTCTTCGTTCTCTTCCGCAAAAAGTGCAGATTGCCCGTCGGTTTGTAATGCAGACATTGTATGAATACAAAGTCAAACAAACAAAAGAACGATAACACGAACAACAATGATAACAACGATAACAACGATAACAACGATAATAACGATAATAACGATAACGATAATAATAATGATAACGATAAAAACAACAAAACCACCAAAAATAATAGACACGGGCAAGAACACAAGAAAGCAGCGAAGCGTCGTCGTCAACTATGCAGTCGCGAATGCCACTCGGCAGCGCAGTCGTTACGAACTTCCCATTCTTGCCCCAAACAGTCACCGGAAAGGCCCGGTTTATGTTTTTATGACACCCCCGACAGCTAAAAGTTCGCTTGGCCGCGGTTGATCCACGCAGCTCCGTCACTGTGTGCGTGAGCGCTCTGAAACGGTGGGTCAAAAATGACACAGGCCCAGTACTCGGAGGGTTAATATTTGAAATATTGCACGGAATATTGCCCAAAAGTTACAAGTAAATTGCTATGTCCGCCCCTGTGCAACATTGCAGGATATATTTCTGCAACATTGTTTCGAAATATTACAGCAATGGTAGCGCAACATTTCTGAGATTTTACAGCAATGGTAGCGCAACATTCCTGAGATATTACAGCAATGGTAGCGCAACATTTCTGAGATTTTACAGCAATGGTAGTGCAACATAAAATTGCTTCCGTATTCGAACTTATATTTCTAGCGTGCAACACATTAAACCCAAATTATTCAAAAACGAAGATTTGTTTTGACAAACTCCATTACATCTCCCTAATTGTGGAGCGGATATTTCACAACAAATTCATTTCGACACTTGATGTTGTATTAAGTTGATTCATATTCTGTTATGAAATATCCTGCGTTGTACAAAAAAATAATGTTTTTTTAGTTTGTAACGCATTTTTAATACAATCGTTTAACATAAATTTTGTTTATATTTTTTTTTATTTTCTAGTTTTTAGTGTTTGTGGATTTACATTTCACAGATCAGAGTTCTTTACAAATATCTTTTATTGTTGTATGTAGTTTAACAGTTTGCTTAAACCTTATAGTCCTCACTTCTATCTATCCTATCATAAAACGGTCGCGTCGTCTTCAGCCGCGTATTCGGCGAGTCAAGGGTGGCTCGCCAAACCGACCACACGGTCACCAGGCGTAGGGAAAAACCCCAGGCCCGGTCTTAGCTTTCCAGGCTCGCGGCTTACAATTGCAAGTACAGTGTAAGACTGTATTCTATTCGTTGACATATCTGATATAAATAATTAATACAATTATTCAATTAACACTATATATACACTCAATAACACTATATAACACTCATTAACAGTATATATAAATCGGAACTTAGCTATTTTCTCTCGACAATTCGGAACGTTCAAATTAAATATAATCAATTAAGGCTGCCGTCTCAGTGGGCCTTGAATGTGTGCGTACGTTCACACAAGCTAGGAAAAGCGTGTACGTATACGCGTTTAGTAAACAAACCGTAAATTACAACTTTCGTCCTGGAATCGGCCAGAAGGTAGTTTTTGCGGGTACAGTTGCCTTCAGTAGACATCTGTGCAGGGTGGCCTGGTGCGTTTGAACGCTAATAACCACCGTACGTTGAAACAATAATGAATTTATTAATCGAAAACTTAACAGAATGAGGCTCAAAGGCTTCTCCGTTGGTGGCGCTAGTGGTGTACCGCAGCCACGTAGCACCAGCGTGACGTATACGCAGGGCCGACGCGAGGTTAGTTGGCGGCCTTATGCAAGAAACTTTTTGGTGCTCCCCAATTTTTGCACCTGTTTTCTATTTAATATGATTTGTCTTTACGGGGTGTACATTTTATTTATGTGGGGGTCGGATTCCTTTATTATTAAGCGTGCCATATAGTTTTTTAGCGCCCCATTCGGCTGGCGCCCTTATGCAGCGCATAACTTGCATAATGGTTCCGCCGGCCTGCGTATACGCGATGTAGTAAACAAACCGTAAATTACAACTTTCTTTTGGAATCGGCAAGAAGGAAGTTTTTGCGGGTATAGTTGCCTCCAGTAGACATCCGTGCAGGGTGGTCTGGTGCGTTTGAGCGCTAATAGCCACCGTACGTTCAAATATTAATGAATTTATGAATCGTGTACTGAGACAGACTGGAGAAATGATAGAATGAAGCTTCAAGGATTCTCCGTCACCGGCGCTGACGGTATATTCGTGCCTTATACCATCAAAACCGGTGGAAGACCAAACTAGCCGATAAATGTAGGAAAGACATAGTTGCCGAGACGTATCGAGAGTTGAATCGCGCTGTTGCCGCATTTCCCCTATTACTATTTTGTCGTCAGGGAGGCTTGGATGAATCACGGCGAAGCGGCTGGAGAACAGAGATGGGCAAAGATAATATCTGGATAAACTCAAATAAAAGATGCTACAGAATTGTCTCATTACGGGCTCGGTTTGGTGTACACGATGTGGACTTTTCGCTATCCCCACCACTTCTGTCTCACTCTTGTCCGGTGAAGGCGAGAGCGAGCGAGAGGCACTGAAAGCGAGCGAGGACGGTACGAGACAGACGACACGTTGATGTTTTGTCTCGTTCCATCTTTCGGACGCCTGACACTCCGTCCTTTGCGTTCGCGCCCGTCGCGCACGCAAAGCGTCCCATCTCGCTCCCCCCATCGGCCAGAAAGAAGCGAGAAACGAACACTCGGAATTAGGACTGTTCACGATACGGGCTCACCGCCGGTCCCGACCAGCGAGGATTTGGGCTGTTCGGCGGCGGCTTGTAATCTCGGTTGGAGGGCCTACAGTTTTGATAAAATATAAAATGTGATGTTTTCAGTATTCAGTAACATACAGCTGAGATTTTCCACATTAAACTGAATTCAAATACGGTATAAATTGGATTATTTCTAGAACTGTAGTAGATAATTAAATATAAATGCGTAACATTTCTAATATAATAATGCTACAAATAATCAGATTTATACCGTGTTTAAATTCATTTTCATCTGGAAAATCTCAGCAGTATGTTACTGAAACGTTCATGCCGATACGATAGAAAATATGAAAGTTGTACATTCTATTAGAACAAACAAAATAAACAATCATATAATTATATTTTTTTTCACAAGAAAATATAAATATTTCCCTCACCGCATACGTTATATTTCGCAACTCAAAATTCACGATTTTTGAGGAAACGGGTTTTGTTAACGGGAAAAGTTTTGTTAAACAACAACCGCTTTTTCTATACTAATAACTTTTGAGTTATTCAGTTTTTGAACTGCAAATTTTGAGTTGCATCGTTGTTATAGCAAATGAGCGATTTCATTACGAGCGATCTGATAAAATTGTAGGAAAACCGTCAATGGAGAAGAGGAATTACACAGAATGAGAAAAGATAATTAGAATTGCGAAGTGTAGAAGAGATATTGATACCGAAATAAGTATTGTTTCATTGATATATTTCCTAACTTCACTACCCAACCTCTCTATATTTCATTATTGCCATCCTCTTTTACGTTCAGCGAGGCTCTGACGCTAGACGCAGCTCTCGTGCCGTATTCTTTCCAGACTTCTCGATAGAAAGAGGTGTGGCAACAGCGCGGCAGAGACGGAGAGAACAGAAAATGTGGCAACTATGCATAAAAAATTCGTCTACATAGAGTACCTGGAGATGTCACCTCTATATAAGTTCTTTTTATCGACTGCAGTAGTTTCATTAGGGTCCGTCTGTTTACTGAGGACGCTTCGATCGATTCGGACCATAACAAACTTGAGACGGCAGCCTTAAACGGTAATGGTAGGGACACCGGTTGTAATTGGTACGTGTAACACTTTTTACAAATCTCTTTTGTTGCTGAATATTGTTTATGAGACTGTTTAAACTCTATAGTGTTAATTAAATAATCGTATTAATAATTTTTGTCAGATATTGTCCACGTTTGCATACATTCCCTCGGTGGTAGCCTGTGGAATCTTAGACTGTATTCTGCGTGTCGACAATTCGGGATCGCTCCGCAAAATTCCGGATTTATTGCGGATTCGTTGTTGAAATATTTCACGTGGATTGTACCTCAATATATGCGCAATATTTCACGGCTATGTGTGCGCAATATTTCCGAAATATTGCACAAACTTGGCCACTGTAATATTTGACGGCAATGTGTGCGCAATATTTCCGAAATATTGCACAAATTTGGCCATTGTAATATTTCACGGCAGTATGTGCGCAATATTTCCTAAATATTGCACAAACCTGGCCATTGTAATATTACACGGCAATGTGTGCGCAATATTTCTGCAACATTAAACAAATCTGACAGTTGAAATATTGCACGGCAATGTTACCACAATTTTGCAGTAATATTGCTATGCAACTCGTAACCAAACGGCAACATTGCAATATACTGCAACTTTTGTGCAACATTTCTGCAACAAAATGTGCTGTAGGGGTTATGTAAAATTAATGATCCGCTTCTAATTGCCCGATATCATAAATTTCTAGAAGCTGTAAATATATGTACTTTGAAGCATTTACCCAAACTTATGCAAAACATTCACGAGTGTACTGTGAAAACTTCAAATAATAATAAATTAGGCCATACGCATGGCTGTTATATTGATTTAAATCTTTGTAAAGCGATGTCTGTTCCAATGGAGTTATTGTCGCCTCATTTCCCCAAAGTAAGAAGTATTAGACGTTTTATATATCAACTTAATGGTTTTTATAAAAAAATGTTGTATCTGGACAAAGCATTGTATTCTGCTGATCTGAATACATTAAATGAAATTGTAACTTTAGCGCAAAAAAAGCAGATATGTTTAAACTTCAGCAAACTGAAATAATGTTAAGTGATGATGATATTATTTCGAAATATCATAATGCATTTATGGTTCTGAGAAAATGTTCACTGGACACCCCGCGGTATAGTTGTATATCGTGTGAGAGACTTTGTTATAGAAGAAGTGTTTTTAAAATTAGTAAACAAAAAATGCGGAGGGATAATCAAATTTGGAAAGATTTAATGGTGTATGTAAAGCAACAAAAAATTGATCCGCAATATATATGTAAGTATTGTGATAAAAAATTTGGTAGTGGCTTGATGCCTGCTTATTGTATTCTAAATAATCTCTCAGTAAATGATGTGCCTGAGGTAATATCATCTCTTAACGAATTTGAGAAATTGCTTTTACAGAGAGCTAAAGCTTTTCAAACTGTTGTTAAAATGGAAACAGTTGTTAATAAAAAAACACCGGCACGCTAAAAGATACAAAAAGTTAAAGGTAGAACATTTCATTTACCACTTCCTTTACAACAGACTTTCGATAAGTTATGTTCTAACACTGATCCAATAAATTTAAATCTTGAATTTATTTTAGTTCGAAATGTTCCAACTAAAAAAAAATTATCTGGGAAGATTTAGTGGACATTAAAAAGGTATTTGAAGCTTTAATATGGTTGAAAAACAATAATCCTTTATATTCTGAAATTGTACTGCCCGATATTCATAATAAATTGTTTTTAGGCAATTTGGATAATGTAGAATTTGAAATGCAAAAATCAGAAAATGATGCAAGTGATGACTGTGAACCATTAGAAATACATGTGGAAGAGATAAAAGATCATGTAGAACTTGCATTGGACGATCAGCGCAAGGCAATGCTAACTCAAAAAGATAAAGATGATAGCTATTACCCACACAGCACACATGCGCCTCAGATGCGCCTTTGAGGCGCGCAGTCCCAGGCGCTCGAGGCGCCCCACAGGCGCCGCGAGCGTCCCACGACCGTCGGGTACGCGCTTTCGGAGCGCCTGATGTTACAAAACGGGCCGCCTTAAAGGCGCATTTATAGCGCCTGAATTAGGACTGACAGGCGTCTCAAAGGCGCTTGAAATGGACGGCTAAAAGGCGCGTGGAACGGGCGCCTGGAACAGGCGTCTTAACGGGCCTCGATTAGGACTGACAAGCGTCTCAAAGGCGCTTGAAATGGGCGGCTAAAAGGCGCCTTAACGGACCTGGATTAGGACTGACAGGCGTACCTTAATTATGGATAAATTAGGTCTGATGCAGCTGTTTAAAAATCGCCATTAGGGCGTATCTAAGATGGTTATCGATACTGATTAATTGTAATATAAATTTAATAAAACAAAGGGTTATCAAAAAGAAATCGGACACGATAAAAATTCATTTCAATTGTTTATTTACACATATATATTTTTTCATCGTTACTACTATTACATACCATGCTTTGTATAAAATATGTAATTCACAGTGTGTTGCAAATATTTAACATCTATACTTATACAACACTTGTATTATTTATATATATTACATATATCTTATTATATATTTTTTATTACATATACGTGAGTGTATTATATATATTTCTGTAACAAGATGATCTTACGCACGCAATGAATACAGAATGCACTTATATAAAAAGTATAGCTAGGTGATACAGATGTAAGTATGCAAAGTATACAAACTGTACAGAATATACAAAATATACATATAAAGACACTTAACGCTTCAGCGACGGTGCCGAATTGAACAATTTCTCTATACTATGAGATTATTGATAACCTTACTCTGAATTTTTATTCGTAGTTTAATCCACTTATAGTACAACTTGTAATATTTAATTTTAAAGTTTATTTTTAACAATACCAGTAATGAAAATACCATTTTGCACCTCTTGTCGACTTTCCGCCCTAGGCAGTCGCCTAATTTTGCAGAGTAAAGTCATAAATAATCTCAAATAAATGTATTATAATAATGGGCGCAATTAAACAAGTTCGCCTAGGGCGCAAAAAAGACTTGAGCCGGGCCTGCAGGGGAATTCAATATGACCATGCACTAGTGTTTATGCTAAAAGTATCATATCGAACTGGAAACTCCCATTTGCTTATTATTTGAGGCAGTCAGAGCAACAGTGGATCAACCTACGTTAAAAAAAAATTTTTATCTATCGTATATGGTTAGTAGAGCCTATCGGAATACGTTATTACGACTAATTCAATCTCGAAAAAAGGTAGGTTAGTCCGTTTTTGCTCTGCCCGCTTTATTTCATAAAATGCAAGACATCCTCGAATCAGTTGATGCACTGCATCAAAACTGTTGTAAAAGCTGTCGAAGAAACAGGACTTATCATACTCAGTATGGTTTGCGATAAAAATACAACAAATGTTGCATCACTTAATAGATTATTACTGGATTCGCAAAATCGCATATGAGAGTGGTAGTCCCCTGCGGGCCTGCGTCAAGATTTTGCGAAACGGTTCTCGTGCTTCTGATGCCCGTCGCGCACGCATAGGACGGAGTGTCACGGCGCCCGCAAGACGGAGCGAGACATAACATCAACGCGTCGCACAGTGGGACGGATCGACGTTTAGGTAGGCATTCAGTTGAATTCTTAAATATTTCGTCATTTATTGATTATAATCTAAGATTACAGGTAATATACTATATTGTATCAAAAATATAATATTCATTTTTTTTCTCGTCGTTCTTTTTAATAATGGGGCTTCAAGAGTCCCTCCATGTTGATTTCCATATATATACATCCATATATATGGATCGGGGCTTATTAATAAATTATTTAGAACATCATGATTTGTCATTTTTCGGCTGCTCTTTCTGCGTATAATTCGTAGTAGTTTTTAAAATCATTATTTCGGGCGTTCTGATTACATACTCTCTGATTACATACACGATTCATTCTTATTTATCTAGCGTTTCATTCATACTTTTGCACGTTGCACACCTCTGCGTGCCTCACTTCCAACATATATTACTCATTATTATTATATTTGAACATTACTCAATTAGTGTAATTTAAAGTTAAAAACATTCAATTTGCACAATTATTGTTGCAAATAGAAAATTGGAGCAAAATAGTATATTTCTCATGACTTGCACCTACGTTTGTGCAAAAAAATATCAATATTTTAAAGGGTCGGATGCGGTCGGATATGAATAATTGAATTTTGTGAAATTGAATCCATCTAGAATTATGAGGTATGCTTGAATTTACGGACAAATGCGGACAATTTTTTTAATTTAGAAAAATGCGAAAATGGTAACAAAAAATCTTAATTTGACAATAGAATATAAGTGTTTATATTTTTCATTACAAGAAAAAGACTAACTGAAACTATTCCAATGTGTAAAAGCTGATCATTTTCTAAAAATGGAAATCTAAAATTTTTTTTAGAATATTTAACTGAGGAAGCCCAGAACGCCCGAAATAATGATTTTAAAAACTACTGCGAATTATACGCAGAAAGAGCAGTCGAAAAATGACAAATCATGATGTTCTAAATAATTTATTAATAAGCCCCGATCCATATATATGGATGTATATATATATGGAAATCAACATGGAGGGACTCTTGAAGCCCCATTATTAAAAAGAACGACGAGAAAAAAAATGAATATTATATTTTTTATACAATATATTACCTGTGATCTTAGATTATAATCAATAAATGACGAAATATTTAAGAATTCAAGTGAATGCCTACCTAAACGTCGATCCGTCCCACTGTGCGTCGTCTGTCTCGTAGGGCGGTATTCATAAACGTGTCTTAAGATTAAGCAAATGCTTAAGGCTTAAGGGGTCATTCTGGTTAGATCGCCGATAAATTCAGCGATTTTCGGGAATTTATTGCGAAGACAGGAATTATAGTAATGGAATTAAACTTTTTTCTATTGATTAAACTACATTTCTACAGTAAATGAAAAATATAAAAGTTATAAAATTATTGCTATTAAAATGGTTTTGACGGCGATTTTGATGACATATTTAAAAATTCATAAAAGTTTTATTCCATTACTATAATTCCTGTCTTCGCAATAAATTCCCGAAAATCGCTGAATATATCGGCGATCTAACCAGAATGACCCCTTAAGCATTCGGCATCCTTTACTATGCTAGTAGGTTAGTAGAGGATACCGCATGCTTAAGCATTTGCTTAAAGACACGTTTATGAATACCGCTTTCGTTCCATCTCGCTCTCGCCTTCGCCGGACAAGATTAAAACTTATTTCTGTGAAGCTTTCCTATCACCCGCTCGCTTCAACCATTTCTGTATGGTTGACTCCGCTTCCTTCCTATTCTTAGACATTTTCCCCTTTTCGGCAGCATCTTAAACAAGAATTTCAATAAAATGTTACATATATTCTACATTAATCAGTATTAGCTATGGTGAAATTTCGGTGATAATTACATACCTATAACGACTTCCGCCAATTTCAATTTATTAAAGGGTTGCTTCCCCTGCCTCCCCAGCCAACTGAACATTAGGGCCACATCATTCATGATTATGGACCCTAAAACCCTCTTTACAAAATCATATATGTTTGAGCCCCCAAATTTGGCAAATTCATTTACCTATAATTAAAAAATTATTAGCTTGGCTAAATTAAGAGAGGAGAGAGAGAGAGAGAGAGAGAGAGAATAATGATATTTTACTTACTACGTCCTGGAAATTTACATCGTTGCTTAATATTTCCTCCAACTCGTTGACTTTTTCCACAGAGTTGAGGGGAAAATTCAAATGTCTGTTTTTTCTATATTTTCTATATTTTTTATACGTTGCAGCGCTTCGAGGAGCAATTCCCGTTGGAAATTGACTTGTGTTATCAATGCATGATTTTGGTCTATTAATGCTTTTATAGTGTTGCTGCAGCTGTTGCTGCAGCTGTTGCTGTTGCTGTTGCTGTTGCTGGTGCTGCACCTGGGGTCTGCATCTATGTTTTCAGAAAATTATTTATTACATTTTATATCTTTTCACTGTAACTTTCCATGGTAAAAAAACTATCTCCGCATAGAATATATATACACATATATTGACTTACCAACTGGACTATCTTTCTCGAAGAAACTCCATTCGCCGCCATTGCTGGTGCTGGGCCCCGCCGGATATACTATTTCGTCTAAAAACCAAAATTGTTTTTATTAAAGAGGTAAGGAAGCAGAATTGTGGACAGATCCAAAACGTATCTACTGCAAATAAAGCGTACGAAAAATGTGAAAAATGTATTGTTAAAAATGGAATTTGTACATTAAGTACGGAGGAAGAAGAGGCATTTTTACCAAGGGAATTTGTGAAACAACACGATTTTTGACACAAAACGCCTAGGATAGAAGATAACTTCACCAGAAATAATATGATTGAACTGAGCAAAGTAGCAGGAAGGGAATTGGAAAATTATTTTAGGTAATTGTAATTTTTATGTAGCATATTTTCACACCTGATATAATAATGGGTTTCCTCATCTTTGGAGGTGGAGGTAGTGACGCCTCTTCAGGGATTGCCTCAATTTGTGAAGATGGGGATACCAGCGGCGTCAATTCCTGCCCCGACTCCTCACTGCTCGAAAATCTCCTGGGAATAATTTTCCTTTTTCCGTTCCCTGCGTCGGATTGAAGATCGCTGGTTTCTTCGGCCCTCTTCGCCCTTCTCCTCGCCGTGGCATAATCATCTGGGTGAACACATTAGTAATTAATGGGTATAATGATTAGTCACTAATAAGTAAATATAATAGTCATTAATAAGTAAATATAATAATAATTTCAACCTACAACAAACTCCACCAGGAAATACCAATACGGCGTACTTATTCCACGAAACATCGCACGGTTCAAGTTTTTTTATTGCCACTGTCATGCGACTGGGCTTATATGGTGGCCAATAACAAAATCCCTCTACCAACCAATCCTCGGGGACTTGCGACACTGAATTGTCACAGATAAATTCAATGGTATGCCAACCCTTCCGTGCCATTTTTCCTCTTGTATATACAAGTATTCCTGAAATAAAACATATTTAGAAATTTGCTAGCGGGTATTTTTAGCTTGAAAGGTATAGCGACATTAAGACCAGAAATAATCGAAATCTGAATCATTAATATTATCGTCATAAAGACGTTCTAAAGACAGTACAAACATTGAATGATGTCATGGCTTCCTGAACAGAACGATAAAAGTAATCTTGTTAGCATGCATGTAGTACTTATTCAATTTGAATTTGCCAGCCATTATTAAAGTAAGAAGAGAGAGAGAGAGAGAGAGAGAGAGAGAGAGAGAAGAGTCTGGACAGAGGAAGGAAAAAGAGAGTTTCAAATGGAATTAAACAAAATAAGCTTCAATAGGACAGGGGTGAATGAAATAGTAGAAGAAATGGTAGGAAAAATAAACAATGCATTACTGAAAGAAAAAGTAAAAATAAAAAATGGAAACTAGGCAGCTTTAAGTGGTGGAATTCGGATTGTAAAAAAAAGAAAAGAGAAGCCAGAAAAGCATTGAGGAACTGAAAAAAGGGCAAAGGAGGCATAGAAGACTACCAGAAGAAAAGAAGGGAGTACAAAAAAGTGTGCGAGGGAAGGAGAAGGGAATTACAAGAAAATACAGAAAATGAGATAATGCAATTAAAGGGAGAAAATAAAATATGGGAATATGTAAATAAACAAAGAAAGAAAAGAATAGGAATCTCCAGTAAAATAGATTTAAAAAAAATGGAATGATCATTTTAGAGCATTGCTAGAAGACGTCAACTGTAAAAAAGAAGTAGGAGAGTTGGGAGAAATAGACAACACGGAAGGAGAAGAGGAAGAGGAACTAACATAAGCAGAAGTAAAAGAACAAATTAGGAAATTAAAAAAGTAGAAAGCAGCAGAGGAAGACAAAATAGAAAATGAAGCCTGGATTTGCGGTAACGTGAAAAGAGTAAAAAGGATCATAGAAATTTCCAATAAAGTGTGGGGAAGGATTCCCGGAGAGGTGGAAAGAAGGGGTGATTTCGCCAATATTCAAAAAAGGGGACAGAGAAGAGGTAAGCATCTACCGGGGGGTAACGATTCTAAGCGTACAAAATATATGCTATGGTCCTAGAAAAAAGATTAAAAGAGGAATTGGAAAAGAACCACTTAATACCAGAAACGCAGACAGGGTTCAGGAGCGTCAGGTCGACAACAGATAACATTTTTATTCTGAACTATGTAGCTAACAGAGAAATACAGAAGAAAGGGGGGAAGCTGTATACCTTTTTCGCGGACCTAAGCGCTGCATTTCACAAGGTGGATAGAGTAAAACTTCAGAACATCATGAAGAGAAAGGAAATAAGTAAACGCTTAACACTTGTGGACAACAAAAGGGGTAAGACAGGGATGCCCACTGAGTCCAACGTTATTCACTATATATGTAGCGGACTTGGAGGAAACCACGAGGAGAAAACAAGCAGGAGGAGTTAGAGTAGGAAAATAAAAAATGTGGACTCTGGCATATGCGGACGATATAGCGTTACTAGCAAATGAACCAAATCTTAAGGACGTGATACGAAGATTTGGAAAATACCTTGAAAGGAAAGGGTTCCGAACAGGACGCAGAGAAATCTAAGGTGCTGATTTTCCATAAAGGAAGAGGAAAGAAGAAGAGAGAAGAATAGAATAAAAAGAAGGAGACTACTATTAAAGTAATGAAGAAAATATTTACTACTATTAAAGTAATGAAGAAAATAGAAATAAACTGACTGTACTGTAGAAACAACAAAATGCAACACTGGTTTCAGAAATATAGAGATATAGAACTTACCTGGAGAATATACTGATGCGGTCCAAAACTAAACGCCAAAGGTCCACACACTAAATACAACTATCTTTAAACACGTTAACTAATACTAAAAAAAAACACAATACAAATACTATAAAAACACGATAAAAAACACTAAAAATACGATAAACACACGATAAATAACAATATAAAAATACGATACATATAAATTGAAAAACACGATAAATAACACTATAAAAATACGATAGAAATAATATAAAAACTAGTAAGAAAAAAAATAGGAATAAACTATAGACTAAGAATAATATGAAGAAAAAAATTGGAAAACTGTTGAAAAATAGCTGAAATTGGCGTGCGTCCCCTGCGATGGTTCTGCGATAACTGCTGCAGTTTCCTTGCTACCTGGGGGGTCCAAGGAAACGTTGCCACCCCCCACTACGCGGCACAACCCTCATCCTACGACAAGCATTGTTTTCAAGGGTAAAAACATTTTTCCGTGTACCTCTGAAGACTTGCCAGAGAAGCTCTTTAAAGCAGAAAAGCAGAAAAAATGAACCAAAGGTGTTTTAATCCTTATATGAGTGTCGCTACCGCCACTACAAAAATCAGGTCATTATTTTCTAAACATCTATTTTTTTGGGCACCTAAAAGTTACAAAAACTGCAGGAGAAGTAGATTCTACATTCTGTAGATACATTCTGTAGATTTTTTTTCACATTTCTGGTCGTAGTAAGGGCGATAGCGACACTCGTAGAGATTAAAAAAACGTTTGATTCTCTTTTTTCTGTCCAGTGAAAAAACCGCTAGCCTTGGGACAAGTGGACAAGGATGTATTCGGATTAGAGATCCAGGCGTAGAACGTGTATTGAAGATACACGTGTACCCGCGTACACGTGTAGTAAAAATATCCGTGTTCTAATCCGTGTACTTCTTAATACACGTCTACACGTGTATCGAAATTCACAGATCATAGTATCCGTGTACCCGTGTACTGAAATTCACGGGAACACGTGTATCGAAATATACGGTTTCACGTTTTAAAATTGGTGGATTCTAAACGAAAATGATAATAAATGGTTGGGAAGAGAATAGCGTAACGGAAGAGAATGGATATAGAACTTACGTGTAATACAACCGGCATTTGTATAACTTTGAATGTTAAATATGAATACACTCTATTCAACTCGCTGCGCGTAGCGAACAGGAACCTCAGGTATACATTGTCGTAAAGGATATAAAATTTTATCACACGTTAGGCCTAATGGAACTAGTTGTTTCCGAAAAACTATCGGGGCTGATCGTTGCAACGGGTACGAGACCCGTCGATGTTGTTTTCAAACCTCATTACAATAATCCGGGGTGCGAGGGGTAAGCCGACCGCAATAGCGGAGCGGGCAGCTCACTTACCTGAAACGGAAATCACCGATTCTGTAACTGTTCATTGTGACGTGAATTTTAAAGAATCCATCCAAGAAAGGAGATTATTTTGCAAATAGCATTTCAAGGAATTAATTCTATTTATGTATAGTGTACATATAAGTCCGAAAGATTTCGACCACCAAGAGAGTCCGGCCAGTGCTGATATTTTAAGATTGACGCAAGATAGGGCACTGTGTGTCGTTGACACAAAAGAAATAAATATTTGAAATTATCGCACACTATGATTTATATATATATATATAATTTATATATATATACCATAAATTGCTTGGGCTTTGCTTTAATGTGCATAAAACGACAAAAATGTGAAAAACAACGATGGTACAATTTATTTTCCAAAAAGTGGTCGCAATCTCCCGGACTTACAATACCTACTCAACAATAATAAGTGTTTTAAGTTTGCCTTGTTAGGTAAAAAATTCATAGTGATATTCGATATTCACCTTGCTCTCATTTGTACGATAAATTTTTTTCTTCTAAAATCCGTATGCTACATTGTAGATATTTTATTAATGAACACTAGAATCATGGTCTTTCTCATGTTAGATAAACCTGGGATCGTAAAATTGTTAGCCGTTAAAAAAAAACGCGTTTCGGGTATTGGGAGAAAAGGAAGTGGTAGAAATCTTACGAGACAAAGACATAATTAATATTGAACGTACGCAGCTCACGCCGAGGGTGATCGAATGGTCTACGTGACAAAGGAGCAAGTACGGCAAAATTCATTTCATTGAATTTGTCTCATTTCATACGTTGGCAATTATGACGAAAATACGCGTCTCGTTGTTTGAAATTCTTTTTCCAACGGAAGGTCCCGTTTAATAATTTCGGCGAAAAAAATACAAGACACGTACAATTCAGCAGAGCTCCTTAAGAAATAAACGTGGCAAGTCAGTATACTTTGCTACACTCGGTACGAAACGTTTTATTATTTTATTGGTAGTAGCGTATATCCGCATAGGTCCTACGCCGTAGGGGCGAAAGGCCGTTTTACCTCTACCTACCTGCAGCTAAATCCGCGCGGACAAGGTGACGCGGAAAGCAACAAGACAATTAGCATACGGATTTGAGAAGATCTTATTTGCAGCCAAAAAGTAAATATTTCGGTCACCTTGTTCTTCTTCCTTTTCGACTGAATGTTGCATTTTCAACAATTTAAAATATATTAAGTAAAAACAGTAGTTTCTGGTTTATTAATGCTATTTATTGATTGATTTAAATACTTAAGGTAAGTTTAATTTTTCAAATCGAGTACATTGAAGGATACTTGATCAGTGTGTGGCGTGGGATACTTGAACAGGTGAAAAAGCCCCAGAAAATGAACATAGCACGGCTAATGAAATGATGAAATGTCTTTTAAGAATGCATTTATGTTGTTTTATGTCATAGAGTTTAATTCTTCGGTTTTATTTTTTCAGTAATTCTTTCAAGTTAGTTATAGTTTACTTTCCTTTTATGGTATTCCCTTTGTTTCATGTTACTGGCTAAGATAATAAATATTTTTTAGAAAATTAATGTGTTATTTACTCTTAAAATTCACTGATCAAGTCTCCCCTTTAGTGAGGGATACTTGTGCATAACGTCACTGCCGTAAAATGTTTAAATTCAGTCATTAAAATTAGTTTCCAACTCTCAAATTTGTACAAGTATATGGAGAATACTCTAAGAATCACAACTTAAGTAATTAAATACAAACAAAGCAAACCAATATTATTATTGTAATAAAAAAGCAAACCTGTGATCAACTATCCCACCACCTTTCCCCTATGCTACATTTTAGATAATACCATTAAGAATATGTGTACCAAGTTTCAAATAAATCGGACAAATAGTTTTCGATCTGTTCGAAGTTCATTCGACCCGCTCGCTTCTTTCTATTTCCCCCTGTTCTATCGGGCCAGGTGAAAAAAAAACAAGTACTTATTGGGTTGTATCCGAGCCGCTCGGTTTTTCAAGCCGACCTATGCAATACCTTTAAGGTGCGTCTGAGTAGACCGGGCAACAAATCGCCGCCCGCCGCCAATGTGTATCCAGCGACTTGGCACCATCGTCGTAGGATACAACAACTCGTCCGTTGCTTCAAGCAGCCTCTTAGAAATCACTGTTGGCCACATGTACCCGAAAATTGTACATACATTCAAGTGGACGGTGAGCAAAGCCGCCCGAGTGTCTGGCGGCGTGACATTGGCCGTCTCCAGGTTTCCCGTTTCGGAGGGGAAATATTGCCGACTCTGTGGAAACATCAACCTGCGTATTCATTTGCAGTTTTGTCACCTGGTTATCATCATCAGGTGACACTCGTCTCATGTAGCGTATAGGATTTGCAATCCATTGCTAATATATTCTCATAAACATTTAAAGAAAATATATTCATTTTTGCCACCCACCAGCTGGGCCGCCTTCCTGGATTGCTTATAGTCATCTGGAAGTACGAATTAGTAATTAATTGAATTGCATATTTATTCTCTCTCGTAATTTGTACGTACCAAATGTGCCATTTCTAAAGGCGATTACATCATATGTTGGCCAACTTTTGTTTGGTGGTTCACACTTTCTAAAGACAGGGTCCCACTAGTGCAACCGCGCGCCGCGCACGACGTTTTCGTCCTCTTGAAAGGGTCTAATTTATGAGGCCGTAAACGAAAGTCTCGGAGGAAAAACATGGTTTGTTCAAAATTCAATCACGAAAGGAACGGAAAGCGGCTTACTGAAAAATAGTTTTGCTGGCGCACGTATCATAAACCGATCATCTGCACGCCAAATGTTCGTATTTGGTCGTGCCGATGTCCGTTACAATACTAGCAATGATTGATGACTTAGAAAATGATTAAAATTTGACTTCAACAATTATGATGTTTCTAGAAACAAGTATACCCCTCGCAGCAGTATAATTGTTGCTACGTACAATAATAATTATCATGTCATTGCTTGCTGTAGTATATAAACTACATAATAGACCATAAACATACGTATGCAAGTGATATGTAGGAGTAAAGAGTACATTTCCGTTGAAAAACACACATTTTTCCAGTGTTTTCGACGATGCGCGGCGTGCATTCGCGTGCGCGCGTGGCAGAGAAATTCCGGCATCGCGCGCACACGATCGCTTTCGACGCGCGGGTCGTCGTAAAAGTCGACCCCTTCAAGTGCTCCAAACTCTTCGAAAATCCGAGAAACTCGTAAATCTGACCCGTCCGCGGCGCGCAGTTGCATCAGTGGGAACGTCTTTCTGTAACAAATCGGCCTTGCGCGTCGAAAAAAACGTGCGCATTTAAAGAAAATAGATATATATGTATATACACATTACATTTTTAACGATATGCATTGACTATCATGATGTACTGTAATAGTACTTTACAGTAATTATTATTTAACATCTCTTTTTTTTTGTTCAATACGTCCTGTATTGTTGTTAATCTGTCCAATCCCACTACCTCCCTTTTGCAGTAAAATCACACGCGTTTACTACATCGTCAATACACTTGGCGGAGGGACACAGGAACAAAAGGGGTAGTTCTTTGATTGCGCGCGACCCTCAAAGTTGGGAGTGAAAAAGACTCGTCCGCCGCAATAATAGGTATCTCGGAAAGTAGGCACCATAGAGAAAATCTTTGAGACGAAAGTGATGCATCTTTTTATACAAATTCAGCCAATCGTGATCAGATTACGAATAATACGTCAATTTGTTTAAAAAAATTTATAAAAATGTAGTCATTTTTACTCCTTTTTCTTATAGGTTGTTCATCTATTTTGGCGTAAATTAGTCAATGTAAACTACAGACCAAACTGTGAAATACGGATAATTAGAATTCTTCAATTTCTGCAGTTTTAGTAAAAACACTATATTGAACTCGCTATGCGTAGTGAACGGGAACCTCGTAAAGGATGTAAGATTCCTCCTTCGTGCTAGTTTTCCTGCTCGCTGCAGTTGCCGTCGGTAGATTCACGACTCGAACTCTTCTTATCGCGATCTTCGATTACAGTGCCATATCGGCTATGTATTATATTGGTAAATTGTGCGAGATGGTTATAACACCTCTAAAGTACGAAATAGTAAATATAATTGATTCAAAGGGTTAATTAATAGTAGACTCCACGTCGCGGGACGTGACAATTAACAATGATATTTTACTTACTGCATCTTGAAAATTTTCTTCATTTCGTAAAACATCTTCCAATTCCGCAACCCCTGCGACCGTGTGGAGGGGAAACTCAGAATGATTAAATTTGGTAAGGAATGATTGTTTCTTCTCAACCACAGCTGCAGTTGGTTTATTTTTCAGTGTTTTCAGCCGGTCCATCGTGTCTATCAATAAGGTTATAATTAAATTGTTCTGTTGCATTATTGTACGGTTTTCTTGTATTATGGTTTTTAAGTGCCCACCAGTAACGATGCTGCTGCTGCTGCCACTGGGGCCTGCATCTTGAAAATTTTGCTCATCTCGCAAAATTTCTTCGAATTCATCAAGCTTTGTAATGGAATTGAGGGGAAACTCCAAGTAACTGAATGTTTCGGAGAAGTGCTCCTTCTCGATCACTGTTGATGCGCCTGATATTTTCCAGGGCATTCACCCGCTCCCTGGTATTAATTAATAAAACTTGCAATATGTTCATTTGCGATATCATTGAATGGTGCTGAGCGATGATATCAGTATTCTGCTCAATTATTTTTTGCAAAAGCCCATCAGTAGCGTTGCTGCTGCTGCTGCTGCTGCTGCCACCGGGACCTGCATCTTGGAAATTTTGCTCATCTTGCGAAATTTCAACTAATTCCTCAACCCTTGCGCTCGAGTTGAGGGGAAACTCATAAACACTAAACCCTAGAAAATAAAAAATATATAAAAAAAATATTAAGTTAAACGATTTTATTAAAAATGCACTAAAAACTAAAAAATAATTATTTTCTTGTACTGCAGATTCGATGGAGTTTTTTCACTTTAAATAAAATCGTGTGAGGATATGCCACAACAAATTCATTTCGTGGCTCGATCCTGTATTAAATTGATTCATATTCTGTTGACATATCCTGCTCGTCGATTTTATTTAAAGTGAAAAAACACCATCGAAATTGCAGTACAAGAAAATAATCATTTTTTAGTTTTTAGCGCATTTTTAATAAAATCGTTTAACATAAAATTTTTTTTATATCTTTTTATTCGATGTCGGGAAAACGAATTCTCGCAGGAGAGCGCCGCGCCGGCCAGGTATGCTTGATTGGTGCGGTACAGCCGTTGGGGGGGGGGGGGTTCGTTTGGTCGTGGAGTGGGGGTAGCGCCCGTGGGCGAAAACCCACGATTCTCTGGTATCACTACACGCGACACGGTAGTTACAGGTAGTTACTGCTGAACCGTCGAAGGCAAAGGGTGACATTTTAGACGACGTACATTTATTTCGTTTTACAAAGTGTTGTGTTTCTTTAACATTCAAGGACATACAAGGACCGGTTTTATTACAAGTTCTATATCCATTTTCTTCCTTTACGCTATTCTCTTCTCAACTATACAGTCACTTCTATCTATTTCCTTTTTTACCACAATAATGACTGGCAAAATAAAATTACAGAAGTACTATATGCGTGCCAAGAGATCTCAAAATAGTTCCCTTCAGGAAATCCGAGCCACAACATCATCAGATGCTACTTTCCCACATTCACTCTCGCCTGGCACTAGTTGTTCACAGTCAGTTTCTCAATCTACATCTTTCGATCTCAGTACCACTACAAATGCCATTTCACCTGGCATTAATTCTCAACCTTCTGTTAATATCACTCAGAGTGATGTAGGATTCGTTGAGAATATGGAAGAAATTGAAAATTTAGCCAGATTCGAAAATTCTCAGACCACCGATAGTCCCAATTTATCAAAGTCACTAGCAGAGTGGGCTATAAAACATAATATTACTCATAGAGCCATTAACGATTTATTACCCATTTTAAAGAAATCAATTTCAAGTAATTTACCCTCGGATGCCAGGACTCTTTTAAAAACTCCCAGGAATGTACAGATTAAATGTGTCGATCCAGGTTGTTACAAAGTATGTTCAGGACTAGTGTTCGGAATTTTGAATGTGGAACAGAAATGTAGACACACGCGATAGAATTACTTAGCACGAATAGTTATATTTAGGTGTTAAAAGACAAGGTATCTTAGTTCACTTATAACGAATAGTTTCAGACGCACACAGTAATAATTTATTTACAGGTCAAGCAACACACGTTAATTAAAGGTTTTAAAAGGCGAGAAACATATAGTTTAAGCAGTAAGTCGATTAAGTTAGAGTTATCGTTTAAATTTATACACAAGGTCAAAAGGCGACAAAATACACAATAGTTTATAGCAAAGCGATCTGTCCAATTATTAAGTGTTAAATGGTTTATAATACTAAGATTAAACAATAGAACTTGCGAAGCAAAGTCGCGAAGAACAGTACTTTCGAAGCAAGTGCGAAAGCGGTGCAAGCAAATGTGCGAGATTAGCGCAAGCAATGTGCGTAAGCAAAGAAATAATTACCAAGCGAAGTCAGGACTGCAGACAGAGTGAGCGATCCTCGAAATCGCTCTCGTTTTCTAGGAAGGAAGATCCTTCCCCTTCCATCGATCGTGAATCGATGGAAGGGGGATAGATCTTAACGCCACGCGAGTGCGCAGGTCCTTGCCAATTGCCTAATTAATGGCAAGCCATCATAGATGGCGTTGACAACCTGATTTCTCGTACACAGGTCAATATTACCATTTTGGTTTAAAATCCACCATTTTAAAACTCGTTCAGTCCGTAGATTTATCGCGTATCGAAAACGACACAATTTATATCAATATCAATGTGGACGGTTTACCGCTTTCTAAAAGTTCGAAGAGTCAAGTTTACCCCATTTTAGGCTGCATTGCCGGATGCAATGAAGTAGGTATGATTGGCACATACCATGGGTATGAGAAGCCCAATCATGCCAACGTTTTTCTAGAAGATTTTGCAAAAGAAGCCATAGATTTAATTAGTACCAGAATTTCTATTAACGGCCATCTTTATCACTTAAAAATAAAATCATTCATATGCGATGTACCTGCCAAGTCCTTTCTTAAATACACAAAAGGCCATGCCGGCTATTCTTCTTGCACGAAATGCCATATAGTAGGTAAGAATATAGCTAAGAGAACGTGCTTTCCTGGGACAAATAATCTGCGTTTAAGGACTGATGATGATTTCAGATCCAAATCTGACCCACATCACCATACTGGAACGTCGATTATAGAAAGAATTCCCGGCATCCATATGATCAATTCGTTTCCGTTAGATTATATGCATTTGATTTGTCTGGGTGTAGTGAAAAAGTTGCTCTCTCTGTGGTGTTGTGGCAAACCCAAGACCAGAATATCACTACAATCTCAGTGCAAAATATCTCTAGCCTTAATACAAATATCTCCTAGCATGCCAAAAGAATTTATGAGAAAACCTCGAAGCTTGGGTATTTTAAAACGGTGGAAAGCAACTGAATTGCGTCAATTTTTAATGTACACCGGGCCAGTAGTTTTATTAAACAATATAGATGATGATAGATATTTAAATTTTCTTACACTCCACACTGCATTTCTCATTTTATCGCACAGGAAATATTTTATTCACCTCAATTACGCAGTAAAATTATTAAAGTATTTTGTTGAAACTTTCGAATCGTTATATGGCTCAGAACACGTATCACATAATGTTCATAATCTGCTACACTTGGTAGATGATGTAAGAAATCACGGACCTCTTGATAATTTTAGTTGCTTTCCGTTTGAAAACTTTTTGCAAAGTATTAAAAAATGTATTAGGAAGAGTGAGAAACCCTTGCAACAGCTTGTGAAACGGCAATTAGAAAAATCTCATTTTAGTATAGAAGCATTAAATAGTTCCCCCGTATATCCGATTTTCCAAAAGGAACATTCTCGTGGTCCAATAATAGACAGTATTAATAACGCGAAGCAATTTAAACGTATTAGTTTCAGTAATTTTATTTTACAGAACCGGCACCATAACAATTGCTGCCGTCTCAATGATGGCAGCATTGTTATTGTAGAAAATATTATCGTACATGAAAACCAGCATAAAATAATAGGGCGAAAATTTTTACAATTGATAGATTTTTATGACGAACCCTGTAACTCCTCCGAATTAGGAATTTTTCAAACGCCATCCAACAACATCGGTCCTCGTCAAATTTTCAGTGTAGCGGAAATAGTGCATAAATGTGTGAAATTCGAAACTGCAGATAATGTTAAAATTTTCCCTCTACTTCACTCCACTCTTCCGACTTACAAATAAAATACTTGTCTAATGTTTCTAGTATATGTAAATTATGTCTTTGTGATGTCTTTATGATGACAACAACATTCAGATTTCGAGGTTTTCTTGTTGATTCAATGTTCATACCTTTTCAAAATTTAGAATTTAGATGATTGAAGGGGGTCGTGGTGGTTTTTAGTGGGTAAACTTGCGGGACCGACAACTGCAAGGAGTCCCACACTACCCGGCACACAACATCTCGCCGGGTGTGCGTAATGCATTTTCCCCACGTAAAAAAAAAAAAAAATGAGTAGCAGTGCGGCCTGACTGTTGATGAATGCGGATCCTGGCCGCCTCTCCCAATGAAGTGCGGTAAACATCCCGCAGTAAAGCATCGTTCACGAGCCTGGAAGAAGCGCAACATTGATAGGGAAGACGCTGCATTCCCCAGACATCAAAGCTGGAGCAACATTCTGCTACGATCAACAAAGTATATCCATGGTAAAGCGCATATGTGTATTGGTAAATTCTGTGAGAGCGCTATCTCCGGTTGTAAGCTCTGCAATCGGGTCAATCGCGTTACAGGACTGGTCTCACACAAGTATTGAAATAGTGCAATAATGTTTTTGTCATTAAATAGTCTGTTAAATATTACAAAATCGATCATCAAACAGTCGAAATTCACAATATTGCCAATTACATGTGACAGCTAACCCGATTTGAGTGCTTTAATTTCTGCCACCAGATTGCGTAGCGGAAATAAGAAAATGCCAATAAGTGCTATAAGTATTTTCCAAGCCACGATGGGTGTTGTGGGGTCATTCATGTTAGACGGTTTGAAAAAATCGATCCTTTAAAACATTTTTCGAAAGTACATATCCTCAAGAATGTACTGTTAAATTTTCATTGAAAAAATCCAAATATTTTAGCTTCTACATAGGCATTTTGTAGGGAGCGCAGAGGCTCGACCACCATAGATCAAAACTTTGAAAGCGTTTTTCTGGAAACGTCATTTTTTCACATGGTACAGATAAAATCTCAAAATTTATCGAACCGATTGCTTTATAAATTGAACTGCTTATTCTGCACACCTATGCCTTGGGCCGGGACTACAACCAAATATTTCTGTTGAGTCTAACCTACTTTTAAAATCGAAAATAGCACATTAAACACAGCCGAAATACATTTATTCTTGTATTTTGCCCGGCATTTTGTTAATTTTATGGATAAATCATTTATTCTAGTTCGGGCCATAGCGAGAGTCATATTGATTAAGAATCTGTTGTATTTTTGGTTTCAGATAAGTCCAACTGCTGAAATCACCTGTACGAGCGAAGCATGAATTTTCAAACATGTCATCAAAATCGCCTTCAGAAACCATTTTAAAAGCAATAATTTGATTACTTTTATATTTTTTATTTGCTGTAGAAATGTACTTTAATCAATAGAAAAAAGTTTTATTACATTACTATAATTCCTATCTTCGCAATAAATTCCTGAAATTCCCTTAATTTATCGGCGCGCTAACCAGAATGACACCTTAACATGACAGCATTTAAAAATCCCCGCCCTCGGCATGTGCCAACGATTTCGACCTTATTCTGCGATCTTTAAGCGTTTGTAACTCAGCGATTGTAGCTTACCGATTTAAATGAAATTTTCAGTATGCGTATATCTTACTTGAATCTAGAAAGGTAATTTTTTAAATTTTCATTATAAGCTCACACAAAAAACTTTGAAAAGCCGTTTTTTCTTGTTATTTCGAAAATTCCAATTTTTCAAAACGGCGAATAAACGACATATCTATTATACATAATAAACCGATCTTTCTAACTTCTAAAAAAAAACCGAACTCGTGTAGTTCACTTTTTGTAAAAGGTTATGCGATTTTAAAAAGTGTATATGTATATGGTGTATCTACTACTCTATCACTACTGTATATTCTATAAAATCCGATATGTGCATTAAGTACTCTAACGTATGTTATATTTTTATATATTTTATGTATTGTACATATATTTTAAGTGCGTATGCGATCTGTGTATTCTGTATTACACTTTGTATACTCTGCTTTGTATATTCCAACCAACTACAGGTGTATTCACAAATTATTGTAAGTGCATTCTATAGTCGTTTCGCGCATGCACGCACCAGTAATTTGAGTAATTAGAAATATAATAATTTAATTTATAATTTATAACAAATAGAATAATAATATTGTAGTATTGTAGTTTTTCAATATTTGTAAATACACATAGTGTAATGCAGTGGATGATATAATTTGTAGTGTACTGTAATGAAATGAATGGAAATATATTTTTATCAAATTTAATTTTATTTAATCGTATGGATAACCGTCTTCAACACCGTCCCAATGCCTTTAGCCTAATTTAGACCCCCTAAAATACAAATTCTCAGGATGTACTATATTCGGGTCCAAATGACTCTCCACTCCCCGCATAGATTTTCGAAAAGATATTCGTACACCTTTAACGTACGTACACGTCTCTACACCTGCCGCCTGTTTCAAACTCTCGCCCCAAATCAATCTTTCAACATTTCAATATATTTTAGAGTAGTTCTTGAATTGCACGCTGTGCATAAGCAGAGGGGCGCTACGTCCAGTCTTCAAATTAGGAGTCGGTAATACACTTTCGCTGAAACACCCTTTAAGACTGAAATGCACTTCATAGTATAGACGACGTTGTATAGATGGCGTTAGTGCAGATACACGACTGACGACGGCCTTTATTGGGCGCCTGTGAGGCGCTCAGGCCTAAAGCAGGCCGAAAACAGGCCGAAAACAGGCCCCTGTATAAGGCCGTCGACAGTTCCTCAAGAGGCGCATTCTGGCGCCGTCTCGGCGCCTGTTAAACTTTTTATAGATGGCGCCAGGGTAGAGTTACACGGCGACCCAAAGGCGCCGAGAATGCGCATCTGAGACGCCCAAATCGTGCCTTAAAGGCATCTTGAATGCGCCTTGTTACAAATCCGGACACTCAGGCGCTCACGCCTAAAACAGGCCTAAAACAGGCCGAAAACAGGCGCCTGTTCAGCGCCGTGTGCTGTGTGGGTATGAGCAATATACTAGGGTAAGTGTGGGTATTACTGCGGATGCCCCGATTACTGCGGATATTCTAAAACAGATCATATTTAATGTTAGAAAGTACATAATCTCTTGAAAATTTTTAATAAAATTATTTTAAACTTTATTACAGGTAATTATTAATAAATATGTACAGCAAAGTTATTATTAATTCTTTTATCGTAGTTTGAAATTCGTCAAGGCGAAACTTCGGTCGATTCCCGATATGGCGGTCATGAACACCTACTAGAAAAACATTTATATTTTTGTTATTAATAGTAATACATGTAATGTAGCATTATTGCTCGGTAGAATAAGAGTTATTTTTCCAGAAAAACAATCAATCAGTCGTCTACATTTTAGTTTTAATTTTTATTTGTCACCGCAGTATTAGGTGCAGTACTTTACACCATGTGCATGTATTACTGCGGACCGACCATTGCGCCACCTAACCTTTCTTCCGACCGTATTCACTTCTGTCTACGTAACCTGCAAAGGTATTAAGGTTATGTTTCGCCTGACATCAGACCGCAGTAATACATGCGCAGTAACTGATTTTTCGTTAGTAACTGGCACGCAGTAATACATGCATGTCCGCAGTAACTCATGCAATGACATTGATCGACAAATCTCTGTGTTTTTAATTAACTGTACATATTACCCCGCCCTCATATTTTTTTATGGAATTATTAAGGTCCCACCTTTCTCTTAAAAAAAGAAGGAGGAACTTTCATTCATTTGAACGCCGTATCGAGGGTTCTAAAGTTAACCTACCTTAAAAGTCCGCAGTAATACCCACACTTACCCTATATATCCTCTACATGAAAAAAAAGAAAATCAAACTGCGACTGCTTTATATCAAATGTTAAAAATTCAGGACATACCTTTAGATAATCGTGAAAAGAATTTAGATTTGATGTGTTTTCCAGATTTATTTCCATTTGGTTCTAATGGACAATGTGATGAAAGTAGACCGATCAAACTTCAAGAGCACGAATTTATTAAATGTCGCTTGACATCTAAGCGTCCACAATTTAGATTAAATCAACAATATTTGTTTTATTTATTAAATAACGCGAATATTCGTCAGTTACGTCGTGGAATTTACCATAAAATGAATATAACTGATACACGAATTCGTTACACTGTTGCGGAGTATTTAGAGGCTATGTCGAAAGAAGCGTTGGAGTCCAACTTAAGGGGGTAGACACGGGTAATGCAGCGCTCTGTATACCCACATAATCTGGCCCAAAACATGGGTTTGGGAAATTACGTTGTTTGTCCTTATATGAGCAGATTTTGGGCTGGGCGAGGTCTCATTCGAAAGAGGAAGATTCAATGCAGCCCGCTCTGGTCATGGCTCAACGTGATTGTGTCGATATCTAATAATATGAGTGTCCAAAGTAGAGAAAAAATCGACAAAATACACTCGCAGATTCCAAGTATTTGTAAGTCGCTAAAAGAGTTTTATGACTCAAACGATGACCAGAGCGGGCTGCATTAAAGCTTCCTCTTTCGAATGAGACCTCGCCCAGCCCAAAATCTGGTCATATAAGGACAAACAACGTAATTTCGTGACTGCATTCCCAAATACGAGTTTCGCCATATTGGCGATAATACAGAGCAAGTCACGTGACAAATTTAGTTCAGCTAGTGGATACGAGATGGCACCTATTCGGGAGGACTGCCAACGTGGAATCATGGCAAAACTGAAGCGTTAGCTGGATACATGTGCCACAGTAAAAGCGTGATGCAGTCAATGCATGCATTTTCGTACGATTGTAGGTTAGGTTATATGCATTTAAGGCATACATTGACTAGGAACTGTTACGAACTGTATACATTTACTAAATTAATGTTTTTACCGTTACACATACATCACTTGAAATCGCTGTCAAATTTATGTTATAGTAATTGAGGCAGTTAGAGCAACAACGGACTATCCCACATTAAAATTTTTTTTTCCTATTGTATATGATTAGTACATACAGCCTATTGGAATACGTTATTGCTACTAACTCAATTTCGAAAAAAATGTGGGTTAGTCCGTTGTTACTCTCACTGCCGCAATTATATGGCAAAATACAAGAGATGGGCATTAGTTAAATAACCCAAGCCAATTTTTATTTGAAGCACTATGATTGAATTAATGTAATCATGGGGAATTCAATGAAGGCTTGGATGCAATAAGGGGACTAGCGCTCCAAAATGGGAAAAATTATTGTCCAAACGCTAAGATATATTGGAAAATTAAATGTTGTTGACACACATTTTTTCTTTTTACAGTTTCTTTATCGAATCATTAGTATTCGAGATAAAAATTATAAACCAAACAAATGTCTTTGACCAAAGTCAATACCTTTTTAAACAAAAATTGCGATAACTTGAGTAGGTAATTATTATCGGATTGTTATGAGACTTGAAACATAAAACTCGGAAAACTCTAGCGAAGCCGTAAAATGTATGCACAAAACCCTAGTGTTAAAAAAATGTAATAATATTTAATTAAAAAGAAATACTGGACATAACCCATGTTTTTCAACGTTCGCTGTTAAAAAGTATCGAGGCAATTTTGAGGTACATATAACTTGCAGCGACAAAGTTTTTCCTTAATATACAAGGAACATTTTCTCCAATTTTCACACTGAATAATAAATAATTGTAGAAGATATGGCGATATATATAAATCTCGCGCAACACCAACAGTCAAGGCGAGTGCTAAAACAGCTAAGTAGAGCATTATACGCGGCTGCTGACTGTTGGTGGCCCGCGAGATTTATATATATCGCCATATCTTCTACAATTATTTATTATTCAGTGTGAAAATTGGAGAAAATGTTCCTTGTATATTAAGGAAAAACTTTGTCGCTGCAAGTTATATGTACCTCAAAATTGCCTCGATACTTTTTAACAGCGAACGTTGAAAAACATGGGTTATGTGCAGTATTTCTTTTTAATTAAATATTATTACATTTTTTTAACACTAGGGTTTTGTGCATACATTTTACGGCTTCGCTAGAGTTTTCCGAGTTTTATGTTTAAAGTCTCATAACAATCCGATAATAATTACTCAAGTTGTCGCAATTTTTGTTTAAAAAGGTATTGACTTTGGTCAAAGACATTTGTTTGGTTTATAATTTTTATCTCGAATACTAATGATTCGATAAAGAAACTGTAAAAAGAAAAAATGTGTGCCGTGACGAGCTTTACAATACTATATTTTTTAAAATCCAGTTTAATAAAATTTAATTTTCCAATTTTTCTTAGCGTTTGGACAATACCTACTGTTTCGAATTTTCGAACGCTAGTCTCCTTATTGCATCCGAGCCTTGAATTTTAAAATTTCCGATTTTTCCACTTCTGATGTTTAGAAACTGTTTAATTTTCTTCACTTGGTTTCAGTTTCAACTAAAGGAAGCCAACATTCCACCCGAATGTATATACCTGTTCTAGACATTTCGCGGGTAAATTATAACATAACTTTCTTATTCTACGTGAGAATGAATACACGAATCTCTGAGCATGAAGCTGCGTATCGACAGTGCGAGACTGCCACGCGAGGCACGCCTCGCGGAGTGGAGAATCTGGAAACTACCTCGATCATGATCACTTTGCGAGGCAGACTCGTGCGACAGTCTCGCCCTACCTCCAGCATGATATTTGCGTCGCCCTAGCCATGCGATTTTTTATCTTGGGGCCGCGAAGCACCTTCCAGCACCTCGAAAAATCGACGGCTGATGCCTCGTAAAGTAATAATGATTGAGGTAGTCTCCAGACTCTCCACTCCGCGAGGTGTGCCACGCGAGGCCGCCTTGCAATGACGATACGCAGCTTGAGAAACACGCGACACTCAAACAATCACAGCTCACACGATAGATTTTGCGCAAAAAATTACAACAATACTATGACAGTAATGACACTTTACCCGGAATATGTCTGAATACAGTCTTATTAGACCACTTTTAGAATAACCGGCACATATAGTGAAAAAGACAGGAGTAGTAAGCGTGAAGGTACTTACGATCTTTACTGTTCGGCAGTCACTCGTATATTTGACGATCGAGCCATTGCCTCAAGGGCCAGCTTTGCCCGAAAACAATCGCCGGCGCGGTTCACGCACACATTACCACCACTCCCGTAGGTGATCCTACTACACAACTTGCGATTCTCTCCTGAAACCGCTGGGCAGAGCGCAAACTGTCTTTCTCACTCACTCAATATTTTGTATTTCACTTGCACCAAGGATCGAGTGACACGTCTCGGCCCGCGTAAAGGTTCAAACGCGCAAAGATGATACGTCAAAAGTATATGCACAGGATAATCAAAAATCCTTCCTGTGCACATTTATACACCAAAAAGTATTCCCGGAAGTACATACTCTATGTAAATGTATCAGCGTACAGCAGGCCTGCCCCATCGGGTGCAAATACCTCCTGAATTTCTGGGACCCGGGCAACAGCCGAGCGCGGGACTTTAAAGTTGCTACACATTGCGAAATTTGTAATAAGAGAACTGCATGAGTGTGCGTCCATGTAGGCTCGTACCACGACTCTTTGCGATTCTGGGCGCCGGGTCAGGAGCCAAGCATGGAGCTATTTCGTTGCTCGGTTTCACGCTCGGCAGTGCTATTCTTTGCTACTATAGAATTATTTATTATGGTAAGGAACCCCGGGATGATGCATATGTGTAACAAGCAATAAAATTGAAAATATAGAAACGTATTATACAATTTCACCGAAACATAACATATAATATATAATATATAATATATAATATATAATATATAATATATAATATATAATATATAATATATAATATATAATATATAATATATAATTATATAATTATATAATATATAATTATATAGTATATAATATGTATGTATATATTTATTAGTATATAATTTTTAACTTTTGCAAATGTGTGTGTATATATATCGTTCAATAAAATTCTGTTCTTTATCTTTGTAAGTTATTTATTTTTATAGTAATAACATTCTAAATATGTTATGTTTCGGTGAAATTGTATAATACGTTTCTATATTTTCAATTTTATTGCTTGTTACACATATGCATCATCCCGGGGTTCCTTACCATAATAAATAATTCTATAGTAGCAAAGAATAGCACAGCCGAGCGTGAAACCGAGCAACGAAATAGCTCCATGCTTGGCTCCTGACCCGGCGCCCAGAATCGCAAAGAGTCGTGGTACGAGCCTACATGGACGCACACTCATGCAGTTCTCTTATTACAAATTTCGCAATGTGTAGCAACTTTAAAGTCCCGCGCTCGGCTGTTGCCCGGGTCCCAGAAATTCAGGAGGTATTTGCACCCGATGGGGCAGGCCTGGCGTACAGCAATCCTAATGAGAAAGAGAGGAATAGAACGCATATATTCGTCCTTTTCCACTATCTTTTGTTCTGTTTTTCAGCATTTGTAACGCAGCGACAACGCTAGCTGATCAGTTGTCTGCCGTTTGCACTACGGTGTAGACGTAGAAAGCAATCGAGTTTTTATTTACTGCGCAGATATTCTTACATATGGAATATTCATAATTTGTGAATTGTTCCATTTCTGCGTGGTTCGTTACTCTTGTATTGATAAGTGTTGTGTGATCATTCCATTGCCATGGAATCACAGAAGGAAGCCGGAAATGCAAGTAACAGTCGCTATTTCAAGGGTGATGCAAAAACAAAGCAGCCCAAATTATCTGCAAAGCGTTTATCAAAAAATAAAAAGCGCCGACAAATGTAAGTTATGTTTTATGGTACAGATTTGAATACAGTTGGCCTTGTTTCACACGTGACGGCACGGCACGGCGACGCCGTGCCGTCACGTGTGAAACAAGTTTACAGTTTGTGATGTAGTAGTAGCAGTACGGTATTTTGTTATATATAATACAGTATTATTCATATTCTTTAAATATGTATACCAACAGCTGTCTTTGGCTGTACTTCCGAATGGCTCCAGTGGCCGATCGTCACGAGGTTTGGGGAGAATGGTGGGGAGGGGGTGTGGACCCTAAATCTAAAATTGTTGCTTCGGGAATTTGTTAGTTTTCGAGATATTAATAAAAAAGAATTTTAGTATGTCTGTTGATTTATTCCGGCATAACGCATTCCACTTTCCACTTTGTCCTGGGTATTAGAATTGGTTGGGGCTAGATGAGTGGGGGGGTGGGGGGGGGGGTGGGGGGGGGTTGCGCGGCCGCTTGCGGGCGCGTAAATCATGGAAGCGAACCGATGTGAGTTTGGAGATTTGAACTAGCAATTTGCGAATGCGACCCATCCTACTATATAGGGTGTTATTCTACTGATAATCAATATTCTAGGGGGTGATTCTAGAGGCCAAAATAAGATGAAAATATAGAATACAATTTTTTAATATCGCGCTTCGTTTTCGAGAAAATTGACTTTGAACTTCAGCTATATACGCGTGCTTTTCCGGCGCCTGACGAGAACGCGGAGGTAAGGGGAACGCGTCCAGCAGTTCGTAAAACAGTTTGGGGGGACAGGAGGGTCGCCGGGTAGAGGTGCCTGCACGTACGTCCAAAAAAGTTTTAAAAAATTAACAATAATTTTTTATTAATATTTTGGAAACTAATAAATACTCGAAGCTACAATTTCAGATTTAGGGTCCACACTCCTTTCCCACTCCTCCCTCCAAACCTCATCTCGATCGGCCACTGGGCCATTCGGAAGAATATCCCTATCTTTGATACTTTACGTACACATAGTCTATACTATGCGCGCCGCGACGCATGCCATTACTTTACCCCTCTTGTCTCACTCATTCTTTTCCAATTCGTATGTTCATCATTATTTAATTAATTAATATCCGATGTATACCGTGTTTGGACTCATTTTCATGTGAATAATGCAGCACGTTCCTGCAACTTTCGTGCCGATGAGACGAAATGTAGGAATTTTAAATTTCGTTATGTATGTTATACAAACTATATGCGTTTTGTTAGTATCAAACGTTCAAACCAATATACGCGTTTCGTTAGATATGCTTTCTTTATAATGCAGTTGTGATTATTTCAACTTTTGTACGTAGTTTTCAATGGATAAAAAATGTAATTCAGATATTATTTCTACGATGTAGAAGATATTTAAAATTAGCAACAGTCATCGATACTTTGCGATTGGATGTTGAGCATATGTAGTTACTTGTTGAATACGAAATATGTACACATTGCTTCTTCTTTTGCGGATTTTTGATCGCAATATGTACGTCCATACGTGTACCTTTAGCGAAATTGTCTCACTGAAAAGCGCAGTCTTCAGGTGAAGTCAGACGGCGAGTCAGCTTGGCGAGCGCGAGTCTGCTGCTTACATAGTAACCACGATTGTTAGAATGCGTCAGTCTCAGCTATATAACAAAAGTGCTCAATTGTATCGCAATAATTGCTAGTATTTTGAATAATGGATTGCACAGATACAAATAAGTAGTAAATCAAGCTTCAGCCATGAGTGTTTTAATTTCCAACGAATAGAGTTACAATATAATCATAAAAATGATGGAATTTTTCAATAACTTTCGTTGGAAAAGCTCCAGATATCCAGGAACCTCATGGAACCTGAAAATTTTTGTGCTATTTGTTCTATTTGCTTGGATATACTACGGTATGACCCAACCAACGGAATGCACTGAAAATTTCAGGGATGGGGCGAGCGGGGGAGAGAACCACTAATATAATATTTCAGCTGCGGGTATTTGTTAGTTTCTCAGATAGTATTAAAAAACTTTCGGCATAATACATTGAAATCTATCTATACAGACATTACTAACACAACCATATTCTTCGTTTCACAGTCGACGATACATTGTACGATATTGACCTCATCGCGCGATGCTTGTAACTACATCAGTTTTTATTCCCCATACTATGGGGTCATTCCATGCGAACTCAGGCACCTTTCGGAGTAACATTTCGCATTTTGGTGCAATTTGGATATGTTGTAGTCTTTAGGGATATATAAACATATCTCGAAGGATTTTTGAAAATTTCAAAAATTGTGGAAGTTACAGTTCTTTGAAATATAGTGTTTACTATTTTTCCAAAAAATATAACTGTTGAACTAACACACCGATAAAAATGACCTTTTGGGTGATTACAGTGGAGATATAAGAGTACATAATAAAAATTATTTCACTGAAAAAATACAAATTTTTGACCATTTATTTTGCAATTCTTGTAAACAAATGCAATTTTATAATTGAGGGCAACTTTATAAAAATTTGAAAAAATAGGAGGATATAGCCCTGTTTGTCCTCTTTATGGATGTGTTTGGAAATAGATGGAGACTTTAAAATTGGCCAAGTGAAAATTAATTGAATGTAACGCTGCGTCAAATGACACCGGTTCGACTGGCCGAGCCGTGCGGTACTCGCAGCGGCCAAGCGGCTATATCTGCTATTCTTATACAGTGTTCTCTAATATGGTAAATATTTGTAAAAAACTGAAGAAGGAAAACTTTTACTGTATTTTATACACAACATAGTACGGTAACTCAATTTTTGGTGTTCGCAATATTTTTCTTGAAACGAGGGTGACCTTCAGTTTTTTAAATGGAATGCTATATGTTTGATTATCCAATATGAAAGCGACTGTCAAGACAAATTCAACCATATGTTATACTTTGACCTTCAAGGCTACACAAAGTTATTCTGGGCAACAGAGATGGAGGAAAAACTGAAGAAGTTCTATGAGGAATGCATGTTGCCAGAAATTATAGATAGTAGATACAATCGACAACAGCCGATTAGAGAACCTGCGAACGTAAAAACAGTAGCAGCAAATACGAGTACACAAAAGAGTACATAAAATGATGGATGACGACATCGCGATAGCACCGGCGAGTGCATCCACCGCATATGAAGAGCTGTCGAATAAACAATTGCAATACAAAGTCAGTAATGCACCGGCGAGTGCATCCAGCGCATATGAAGAGCTGTCGAATAAGCAATTGCAATCAAAAGTGACTATTGCACCGGCGAGTGCATGCAGCGCATA
The DNA here is from genome assembly GCA_963855975.1 of Andrena chrysosceles. Lineage (NCBI taxonomy): Eukaryota > Metazoa > Arthropoda > Insecta > Hymenoptera > Andrenidae > Andrena > Andrena chrysosceles. The sequence continues at coordinate 66,383,929 of OY979766.1, forward strand.
TGAAGAGCTGTTGAATAAGCAATTGCAGTCAAAAGTGAGTATTGCACCGGCGAGTGCATTCAGCGCATATGAAGAGCTGTCGAATAAGCAATTGTAGTCAAAAGTGAGTATTGCACCGGCGAGTGCATTCAGCGCATATGAAGAGCTGTCAAATAAGCAATTGCTATTCAAGGTCACTATTGCACCGGAGAGTGCATTCAGCGCATATGAAGAGCTGTCGAATAAGCAATTGCTATTCAAGGTCACTATTGCACCGGCGAGTGCATCCAGCGCATATGAAGAGCTGTCGAATAAGCAATTGCAATCAAAAGTGACTATTGCACCGGCGAGTGCATTCAGCGCATATGAAGAGCTGTCGAATAAGCAATTGCTATTCAAGGTCACTATTGCACCGGCGAGTGCATCCAGCGCATATGAAGAGCTGTCGAATAAGCAATTGCAATCAAAAGTGACTATTGCACCGGCGAGTGCATTCAGCGCATATGAAGAGCTGTCGAATAAGCAATTGCAGTCAAAAGTGAATATTGCACCGGCGAGTGCATTGAGCACATATGAAGAGCTGTCGAATAAGCAATTGCAATCAAAAGTGACTATTGCACCGGCGAGTGCATTCAGCGCATATGAAGCGCTGTCGAATAAGCAATTGCAGTCAAAAGTGACTATTGCACTGCTGAGTGCATTCAGCGCATATAAAGAGCAATGTTCCAAAACTTCCAAAATGTAAGTAAGAAAATATGTAGAAAATACATACGGAGAGTGAATAGGACCGTCTATGACGGGGGTGGTGGTGGGCCTTTTCACACTCTCCTAATAATAAGTACCTGTATTATTTCATATCAAGTGGGAATGACACGTGTAAAAGCGTAAGTATGACACATACTTTTGTTATGCAAATAATTGAATTAATTGGAAATCATCGTGAATATTTCTCTCATATATATGAATTGGTTTTAGATATTTCCAGTAACCAATATCAAAGGTGAAAATCATGCTCTATGAAGCGAGGAAAGGAAGGCAGTCTTCTCCGCAAGCATAAAGATAAGTAAATAACATACATACATTTACATTTTTACTGCATTCAGATCAATTACAACTCGTTCTAACTTTTTATTGCAGGTTCTATGAAAACTAACGTTAATCGAAAGGGGTTAGTGCCATTGCAAGAAAATATTTATGGGAAATAGCAAACAAAAATAATGGATTCTTCAAGAAGTGTAACTATCAGTTTTACATTCAAATGGTATAAACACAAAAAGTAATTTTTATTAAATTTATTTATTTTTGCAGATCAAACCAGAGTGTACATATGTACACTGAGCTCAGGAATAGCGTTACAACTACCACAAATGCAGGATGGAGGAGGTACCCATTCCATGACGCCGACCGGGCTAGGAGGAGCGAATTTTCTGTCACTTGGAAGAGCGGATTTTCTGTCCTCGAAGTGACAGAAAATATAACCTATATGCTATACCCGATTTCCTAAAGATATTGTTGCGGTGTAATAATAATGTTTCGGAAGAATGATGAAATTTCACACATGTAGCGTAATAGAACGAAATAGCCGCTAAACATTTATTGTCATATAGCATATACATAGGTTATATTTTCTGTCACTTCGAGGAGGGGACCACATAATAATCACGCGTTGGATTCAACATCAAACACAATTTTATATATGTTTGTTCATAACTATTTTCTGCATACGATGTGTATTTCATGTTCTGTTTCAGTGTTTTGCTAATTAAAAAATGTTTATCCTAAAAAACTTCATTTTCTGGGGACATGCCCTCGTGTATTTTTCCTTTTCACTTACAATTCCTTACTGCCAACGTAGAATATTGTAACATAAGCACATTTCAAGTAATTAAAATGTACAATGAAATTCTACGTTTGCAGTACCAGCAGACTTTCTGTTTAAATTTTTACGAGTACAACGCAACAGCTGAGAATTTCTTTCCTTATTCAGAATAGAATACGGAAATAGCAAACAGCTCCCTCTCGCGTTTACCGGGCAATCGTCGATCTATCGGTATTACCATTTCTGTGCAGAAAAAACCTGCTGTAATACCGACCTGCCGAATCGGCTAGGTCACGTGACGTGTCTACCCCCTTAAATTCAATGTTTTCTTCACTTCGAAATACGGAACAATATAGGCGTAGACCGAGAAGTGATTTATCTTGTATGGCACAACATTACGGACCTGCGACATGGTTTCTAACGTTAAGTCCTAGTGAATGGTTATGGGACGATTTAGGTGAATATATTCGTGACGTAAATGGGTGGCAAGACTCTTTGTTAACCACTAGTTTACTTGTTGCTAAAGATCCTGTATCAACATCGAGATTTCTTGATAATAAATTTCAGGCAATGCTTGCTTTTATTTGTTCAGAAGATTCTCCGATTGGTAAAGTAACACACTATTTCTGGCGACGAGAATATCAAGGTAGAGGTATACAACATTTTCATTTATTAATCTGGATTGAAGGTGCACCAATTTTCGGTGAATCTTCTATTGACGAAGTCTCTAAATTTATTTTACAATATATAAGCTGCAAAATGCCACATAAAAATATTTCGCCATTATTGCACAGACGTGTTAATACGCACCAACGACACAAACATAATGATTATTGTCTTCGTGCTAAAAAAGTAGGATCTAAAGTTATTCGTAGGTGCCGTTTTGGGTTTCCTCGTCCTGTTACTGACACACTAATTATGAGAGACGTGGCAACTTCGATAGCAGGTAGAAAACAATTAAAACATAAGAGTAGATTATACGATCTTCCTCGAACAAAGAATGAAGTTGATATTAATGATTATAATCCTGTTATACTTACTGCGTGGGAAGGCAATATGGATATACAGTTTATTGGTGAAAAATCGACACTGCTCACTTGGTATGTTACTAAATATTTTAATAAAGCAGGGAAAAGTGAACTGTCTGATTATGATTTTGCAAATAGTGTAAATAATAAAAATAAGTCATTGGCAAGTGTTCTTTGGAATTTTGCTTTACGATCCATAAGCAATAGAGAATGTGGAGCTCTTGAGGCTGCTGATACATTGTTAGGTATACCTTTATATGGAACTGATCGAAATACAACTATTAAATGGTTAGATGTTAATCCTATACGACAGAGGAAATTAAAAAGTCGTAAAGAAATTGAAGCTCTTGATGGTGAATCTACAGATATATTTTGTCCATCTTTAATAGATAATTATTATCCAAATTGATCTGGAGAATTAGAATCTGTGTCTCTTATGAATTCGCACAATGGTATGATATCACGACAATCAAACCGAAAAATAATAATATTGAATATTATAAATTAGATAATAGTCATTATCTTAAACGGCGACAACGTGGATGTCTTATTAATCATTATAGACATAATGTTAATAATCGACCGGAAGATTATTTCTTTTCTTTATTGCTTATGTTTAAACCATGGCGGGAAGTAAAGGATCTTAAAAATAGTTGTGATACTGTGATATCAAACTAGTTTTCGCGCGGTACTATTCTAAATACTTTCCCATATATGTCAAAATCACTCCATCAAAGTCCCTCAAACTCAATTATAACCCCTTTCCTATTTAAACACCCAAAATCCATTCGACGGGTTGAGTATCTCCTTTTACCATTCATAAAACCCCAAAGGTCTAATTACGACGAATATTTGGCGTACGTGACATAAATATGTCTATTAATAGACGTACCGTTCATAAAAACCCCGGAAGTCCTATTGCGACTTATTTGTTAAATATGTCAAGGTTCCTACCGCGCGTACCCCCGCAACATTCCTGTAAGGATACATAAATATGAGGTCCCGAGAGGCCGAAGATTCATTATCAACCAAACTTCCGTATGGAAAGTATATTCTTTACCACATTCAAACTGTATCGCGAAGAACTCATTATTATTCAAAGATTCGTCTTGTTCGAGTGATACTATTCATTACTATTCATTCAAAGATTCGTCTTATTCAAGTGATACTATTATTCATTTTGTTCCATCATTATTTGAGTGTTCATTAAGCATCTATTAAAATACTAAATTCAGTGACCAAGAATCACCGTTCATCAAACATTGTAAGATATTACAATTACCATTTTAATACTGTATATCACCACCATCATTTATATTTTGTATTATCGTTTCTATTGCTTTCTATATTATTGTGTCTTATTAACGCTTATTGCGAACATTTATTTTTGTTTTCTATATCAACGCTTATTGCTATCATTTATTGTTTGTATAACTATTCATATTATTACTTTCTTATTAACGCTTATTGCGAACATTTATTTTTGTTTTCTATATAAACGCTTATTGCTATCATTTATTGTTTGTATAATGAACTATTCATATTTTTGTTTTCTATATAAACGCTTATTGCTATCATTTATTGTTTGTATAACTATTCATATTATTACTTTCTATATAAACGCTTATTGCTTATGTCAAAATACTATGTTTCATGTTCACATTCATATATTGTGCTTAATTACCATTAAAACAGTAATAACGTATCCGTGTTTAAAGTAAATAAACCTCTCTATTTTTTAAAATCACGCTTCGAATTATTGTGCGCATCCTTTGGTTACAAAGATTCCAAATTAAGACAGGCTGCAGTATCAGCTGATTCCTGTTCGTGAACGCGAGAACGGTTCTACTGTTTACAAACATACTTTTGCGTGAGCCGTGCAATTCACGGAAGTATTACGTGTGGCTTTCTTTACATAAATGCAACGGTAAATCCTGTTACCGAAATCAAAACAAACATAAAGTGCTCTAACGGATGTTCCCCGGGTGTGTATTCACTATTTAAACCTTCCCTGGTCGATTAGAGTGTTGGATTTGAGATTCGCGCCTGATCTCCCTTTAGCTTCAGTGTGCTGGATGTAAGATTCGCGCCTAACACTCCTTTAAAATCCTCAGTGTGCTGGATGCCAGATTCGCGCCTAACACTCCTTTAAAATCCTCAGTGTGCTGGATGCCAGATTCGCGCCTAACACTCCTTTAAAATCCTCAGTGTGCTGGATGCCAGATTCGCGCCTGATCTCCTTTAAAATCCTCAGCGTGCTGGATGCCAGATTCGCGCCTAACACTCCTTTAAAATCCTCAGTGTGCTGGATGCCAGATTCGCGCCTGATCTCCTTTAAAATCCTCAGCGTGCTGGATGCCAGATTCGCGCCTGACTTTCCCTTCAAAATCCTCAGCGTGCTGGATGTAAGATTCGTGCCTGAACTCCTTCAAAATCCTCAGTGTGCTGGATGCAAGATTCGCGCCTGAATTCCTTCAAAATCCTCAGCGTGCTGGATGTAAGATTCGCGCCTAACTTTCCTTCCCCCAATAGTCATCGTTCCAAATACCTCACCCGGGACGTGACAATACTTATATGGAAGCATTTCATAATGTAAAACTACATCTTACGAAAGCATTACAATATCACGAAAAAGTAGAAGAATTGAACAAAGCGTTTGAAAGTTGAAACTGCACAGGAGTTAGTTCGGCAATTAGATGAAGAATTACAAAAAAACGAGTCTCAGGATGACCCTGACAATCCGATAGGCGCTCAAAATGTAGAAGCTGGTGAAGCAATGCAAGATTTTAGGGATCTTGGTAATAAAACGGATGAAAAAATTGATGTGTCTGAAATGATAGCAAAATTAAATGCCGACCAAAAAAGAGTATTCCACAGAGTCATTGATACTGTAAGGTCAGATATTTCAATATTACGGTTGTTTATTAGCGGAGAAGGTGGAACGGGAAAGAGTTTTTTAATTAAAACCATTAAGTGTTGGATAAAACAATATCTCAATAAAGATACCGCTGTAGTGGCGCCTACTGGTATAGCAGCGTTTAATATAGACGGTTTGACAGTTCATAGATTGCTTCAATTACCCGTTGAACATGGTCTAACGCCAAAGTATAAGCAATTATCTGATCAAGTATTAAAAGTTTTACGAGCAAATCTCAAAGATGTTGTTCTTTTTGTGATTGATGAAGTGTCAATGATATCAAATTTAACTTTTATGTATATACATTTCCGATTGTCTGAAATATTTGATACCAATGATTGCGAAGACGGTTGGTTTGGTCAAAAGCACGTTCTTTTATTTCGTGATCTGCTTCAATTACCCCCTGTACACGAAGACCCAATTTTTGTACAATTATCAAATGATAAAATTAACAAATATGTCGGTTCTTTAATTGCTGTTAATTTATTGACTACATTATTTGATTATGATGAGTTAACGATCAACATGCGTCAGCAAGGGGATGATTCTTATCGACAGTTGTTGTCAAGAATTCGTATTGGTCTACTGACAAAACCTGATTGTGAGATTCTTGAGAACAGAAAAATATCTTTCACTGGGGATTCGTTTGAACTCAGATTAAATGAATTATGCCAGTTTATTAATGATTTTCCGTTGGACATTGTTTGTTTATTGCCTACTCGTAATATGTGTGACGTTCTTAATGCTGCAATGTTAAATCGCATTACAGCAAAAGAGATATTATTAATTGTCGAAGATACAATTGACTGTATTCCGTATGTGAGAAAGAAAGTATCAAAAGTATTGTCCAATACTGATGACGATAATTCTGAAACAGCTGGACTTTCAAAGAAAATTGTAATTAAGATTGGAGCAAACGTTATGATAAGGCGTAACATTGATGCTACTTTGGGTCTTGTGAATGGTACCATAGCTAAGGTAATTTCAGTTGTACAAGATATGTCTACCGATTATGTAGAGAAAATTAAGCTCCTTCTACCATCAGGATTAGAGTATTTCATTGAAAGAGTAAGCGTCAAATTTGAAGTAGTGGATAGAGCATTTGTTATTAGAAAACAATTTCCATTGTGTTTGAGTTATGGAATCACAATTCATAAAAGTCAAGGATTAAGTTTACAAAGTGCTATTATGGACATAGGCAACTCTATATTTAATTGTGGTCAAGCTTATGTTGCATTATCACGAGTAACGTCTTCAGAAGGGTTGCATTTGATTAATTTTGATCCTTCGTCAGTAATAGCTGACGAAAAAGCTATTAGGGAATATAATCGGCTAAGATCTAAGTACAAACCAGACGCAGACATAATTACTGTTTTAAAAAAACGCTATTTGAAAGTGGAAGATGTTCCATGGATATTGTCAAAAGTAATTGATTCTGTCCAAGAAAATTGTCAAACTCAAAAATTATTACAAAAAAATGTTTCTTGGGTTTTACATGGTTTTCAAAATACAGATAATGCTTCATGTTATGCAAATGCAAGTATTACAATGTTTAATGCATTTGAGTGCCATTAGAAAGCAATTGTTTAATTGTAATGAATCGTCAAATGTTTTGAAGATATTAATGCATCGATATGAAAATGGAATGCGCAATTTAAATACATATACAGTACGGCAAAGTTTAGGAGAACATTTTTCAATAAACGTAAAACGAGATGTATTCGAATTTCTTATAACCCTGTGCACAAAATATGATTGTATAAAACAGTTGGTAGAACATCGAGTAACTTCTATTACTCGATGTAAATCTTGTGATTATACAAAAAGAATTACTTCTGATAATTTAGTTGTTTCAATGCCTATTCACAATTTGAAAAAAAGAAGCTATAATCTTAACGATTTATTAAACGTTACATTTTCACATTGGTATGAATCAGATAACGGATCATGTGAACAGTGTACAGTAAATGATATTATGTTTAAGAATGAATTAATATTGACGAAAGATATAGTTATTATTCGTTTACTATTATTTTCATTACAAGATGATAAAATAGTCAAAGCAATACGTAAATTTAATATATGTACTATTCCCACAACCAAAGTATCAATAGCTGGACAATCGTATAAAGTTATGAATGCTATATTTCATAGTGGTTCATGTATTCAGGATGGCCATTACACCAGTATATGTAAAGAAGAAGGAATGACTAGTAGTTGGATTGAAGCTGATGACTTGCAAATTAAAAAAAGGCAATGGCCCAAAGCCGCTAAAGATCTTTATATTTTGTTCTTACAAAAAAATGATAGTAAATAAATAAATCAACACAAATTATCACGCTATGGAACAGCTGAAAGAAGAATGCTGCCATTTGGTCTCCATTAGAGCTATTGTTTTGACCCGGGTATCCGGGTACCCGGGTACTCGGGTACCCGGTGAGACCCCGGGTAGAAAAAAATTACTCGGGTAATCGGGTACCCGTAGGATACCCGACTACCCGGGTACCCGTGCGATACCCGGGTACCCGGGTAGACAAAAATTACCCGGCTACCCGGGTAAACAAAAATTACCCGAGTATCCATGAGATACCCGAGTAACTGAAGTGTGATGAGATAGTTGAGAATTTCGATTTGACAGTAGATAGTCCTTTTGCCTTTCGATCATTTTCGGTTAACCTCAGTAATGAACGGAATAAACTTCAAGCAATTGAATGTAGTATTGTGTGCGCGTTACGATTATTAATATGTATTATGATATAATGTCTTTTGCTGCGAGGGATCGGTGAGTCGTCGGTGTCGGTGGCACTAGGTTACTGCCGCACCGCACCGTAGGATAGTGCGCAACGGTAAGTAGAATAATAAATTCTATACAAGAAATAGTGTGTGACTTCGAATCACAATTCTGTTCGCAACTTAGCCTCTATACATTTCTGTTTTGATGTAAAAATACTATTAAATCTATATTTCCAGGTAGTAACCAAGCTGAACAAAATGTGTGTTCCGACCTGGCAGATGTAATCGGAATACTCAAATACATTTTTGTCAATTCTGCCAGGTTTTTATATTTGTCCATATACATATCAATTTCTGAAGAACTTGAAATGGTATCATTATCTGTATTATTTTCATTAATTGATATATTTCCAATCTTGTTAAGAATAGAATCTATAATTATATTTTTAATGCGCTATCTTCTAATGTTAAATCTTTGCTTCTAGAATTCAAGAAAACAAGCAATTTGATGGGCACTGTCACTATATGAATGTATATCTAGAGACGCGGTAGCGTCTCGACGCCAAGTACATGAAAGAAAAGACACCTTGTATATGCCTGTCGCTGCCGTGTATCTTTACTCGACGCACAGCTATTCCAACCTAACCTGAAACTTATTTCATTAATATCTCATCACGCCTGCAATATTTTCTAAATTTAAAGGCATTTTTCTTATGTAAACCGCATATAAGCTTTCGAATAAGACCAATTTCAATAAAATCGGTCCACGCATGACAGAGATATCGTAATATCGTCTCATGAATCTGTCGAAAATGGTAAGATTCTTCTTCTGATTCTCCAAGGAATTTTTCGTCAACCATAGTACATATATATATTTTCGTCGTCAAACAGATACGTATACGCGTTATACACACACACCTTCAGCCAACACATGTTTCGTTCTTCGTTCGTCGACTCTCGGGATTATTCGGCGGGGATCGTCGTCCGTCATTGTACATACATATATATATACTATTTTGAATTTTGTAACCTACCAAGTGCTAAGTGTCAAATAAAGTAAGTTGTCCGAATTTGGAATGTCACGAGTTTTTACACTACATAGGAGACTGAATTATTGTCTCAATTAATAAGGTAAGTCGCCAAAATTTTTTTAATAGATTTCTTATGTAGAGTCGCAGACTTGGAAGTTGTCCGGAGATGGTTCGACTGAGAAGCATCTCCTTTCACATAAGTGTCTGGAAATTTGTATCATGCATGTACAAAATAATACTGTATTGTAACAAATTGCATTTAAATTCTTATGTAGATCACATAAGTGTCTGGAAATTTGTACCATGCATGTACAAAATAATAATGTATTGTAACAAATTGCATTTAAATTCTTATGTAGAGTCGCAGACTTGGAAGTTGTCCGGAGAAGGTTCGATTCGACAGAGAAGCATCTTCTTTTGCATAAGTTTCTGAAAATTTGTACCACATGTACAAAGTAATGTATTGTAACAAATTGCATTTAAATTCTTATGCAGAGTCGCAGACTTGGAAGTTGTCCGGAGAAGGTTGGATTCGACAGAGAAGCATCTTCTTTTGCATAAGTTTCTGAAAATTTGTACCACATGCACAAAGTAATGTATTGTAACAAATTGCATTTAAATTGTCAGATATTTATTTTTATTTACAGTTTTTATGTAATTACCACCATTAGCATTTATTTAAATTTCCTGCAACATTTCCTGATATATACACTCTATTTCTATGAATAATAAGTTCTACGTTAAGTTGTATATAATTAAAATCTGGCTTTATATATTTTACACTCTTTTCTATGAATAATAAGTTCTACGTTAAGTTGTATATAATTAAATAAGTTCTACGTTAAGTTGTATATAATTAAAATCTGGCTTTATATATATATATTTACAGATAATCAAAGCAGATGATGCAGTGTGATCTACGTCGGAATCTCTATAACGGCTGATCAGATTAGATTTTGAATGGTAAATCGGACTAGTTTTAACTAAGCTAGCGAGGAATTATATAAGTTGATTATATAAGGTTTCTTATGTAGAGTCGCAGACTTGGAAGTTGTCCGGAGATGGTTTGACTGAGAAGCATCTCCTTTCACATAAGTGTCTGGAAATTTGTATCATGCATGTACAAAATAATAATGTATTGTAACAAATTGCATTTAAATTCTTATGTAGATCACATAAGTGTCTGGAAATTTTTACCATGCATGTACAAAATAATAATGTATTGTAACAAATTGCATTTAAATTCTTATGTAGAGTCGCAGACTTGGAAGTTGTCCGGAGAAGGTTCGATTCGACAGAGGAATCTGGGAATTTGTCAAATAAGGTAAATCGACAAAATTTGTCAATCAAAAGACATAGCATTAAGAATTATTAAGAAAGTAGATTATGGTGTACTGCTTGCAATGTAGAGCAAGTAACATTAATGAATTAGTTAAGAAGTTAGATGCTTTTCAATTTTTTGTGAAAGATATTCGTAATACTTTAATAATAAAATCCACAGTAGTTGTCACGCTATTCATTAATTTTTTAGATTCCCATTATTTTTCAATTCACCAATAAACATACTAAATTATTATTAGTTTTATTCCCACACCAATAAATTGTGCGTTACAAATATTGGATCTCCTTTCTGCCATACGCTCTCACCTGCTTTGGATACATTATGTAGTCTCTCCACTCACTATAGCAAAAGGCCACTCTATTTCTATAAATAATAAGTTCTACGTTAAGTTGTATATAATTATTAAAATGTGGCTTTATATATATATATATTTACAGATACAGATAATCATCAAAGCAGAAGATGATGCAGTGTGATCTACGTTGGACTACGTACGCACAAATTTTCATGTAGGGTTTTGCATACGCAATTATTCATTCAATGATCTTTACATATGAACACTTGTGATAACTTATTATTATAAATAATTAGTAAATCCTATTTCAGTTAACGATGCAGACGAAGAGAATTATTTTAACAGCTGAAAAAGAAAGTGACCTTGCTGCAGGAGCAAATGAAATATGTATAAAAAAATAAAGTTATTTTTTATTTTATATTAAAAAATATAATTTATTTTAAAAAATGAGTTTTTATTTTTTCATTAAAAATCACGGCCACGATCCTGGCCACGGCCCTCGCCACGGCCACGACCACGGCCACGACCACGACCACGGCCACGGCCACGGTACCGCTCGGTAATGATGGCCCGGAGGAGGGCGGCTTGGTCGCGGACCGCCTGTACTATGGCCCAATCTTCTAGTTGGGCCCTCACCCTCCTCCCGCTCCTTTGGTGCCGCGCTACGCGCGGTTCTGTAATTAGTAATAATAAAACAATATTTATTAGTAAAATGTTTTTTATTTAAATTTAGATCTATTTTCAAACATTCTAAAAGTATAATATAACTTCTTTAAATCTGTATGTATTTACCATTGGCAGTGGCCGGCCTCGCTGGTGGTGGTGGTGGTGGTGGTGATGGCGGCGGCAATGATGGCGGTATTTGTGGCGATCGTGGCCGCGGCGACTCCGTCAAGTTGAAACTATCTAGCTCCATTTCTATGTCTAAAATAAATTAAAAATTTCATCATCAAATGATTGGAAAAATGAATTTGAATAAATGTATATAATAAAATTTTATTATTTACCATCTAGGATGGAGCCCTCCAGTTTATTCTGCAAAAATTAATTATAAACAATTAATTAGCAAAAAAGATCAAGAATTCATAAAAGCGGCGTATGATAGAAGAAAGTCATACATGTAGTGCAAGGGTAAGTATTGTTCAATTGCAAATTGGAAATTAGGAAATATACAAATTTGAAAACTGAAATAGTGTATGATGCGAAATTATAAAAATTACATTACATTACATTACTAAATATGTTTCTCTTCTCATTACTTCACGAGCCTTTCAATTATTCAATCATACAAAAAACTGTAACGTATTATATTATAACTTTATTTTATGAACGATTCGCAGTTGTAACTAGTAGTAAAATAAGAAGATATTGGACACGTTTAAGCTTATATTCTAACTTATAATGTCAACAATTAGAAATATCAAACATATCTGATCTGAGTTGAACATAAACGAACCTGTAAACTACAACATTTTGAGTCGTTGATAGGCACGTTACCTACGTTAACTATCAATGGAAGTAGACCGTAACTGTATAATATAAGTGAAATAATACAACAAGAAGATATGAGACACGTTGAACCATATTCTAACTTATTACGCCAACGATTAGATATATCAAACATTTCTGAGTTGAACATTAACGAACGTGTAAACTACAACATTTTGATAGTCTTTGGTACGCACTTTGCCTATTCTTGTTGAATTATAATTTATAACGCCAACGATTAGAAATATATCAAACACATCTGAGTTGAACGTAAACGAACATGGAAAGTACCACATTTTGAAAGTCTTGGGTAGGCACTTTACCTATGTTAACTATCAATGGAAGTAGACCGTAACTGTATAGCAAGTAATACAACAAGAACATATTGGATACATAGAAGCATATTTTAACTCGAATGTGTTTGATATCTAGAGACGCGGTAGCGTCTCGACGCCAAGTACTTCTAATCGCTGGCGTTACAAGTTAGAATATGCTTCAACGTGTCTAATATCTTGTTCTATTACTTGCTATACAGTTACGGTCTACTTCCATTGATAGTTAACATAGGCAAAGTGCCTACCAAAGATTTTCAAAATGTTGTACTTTCTATATTCGTTTACGATCAACTCAGATGTGTTTGATATATTTCTTATCGTTGGTGTTATAAGTTATATAGATAGAATATGCTTCAACGTGTGCTATATCTTCTTGTTTTACTAGTTACAACTGCGAATCGTTCACAAAATTATGTTAATCTTAATACGTTACAGTTTTTTGTATGATTGAATTGAATAATTGAAAGGCTCGTGAAGTAATGAGAAGAAACATATTTTGTAATGTAATGTAATTTTTATATAATTCGAATTTCCAATTTCCAATTTGCTATTGAACAATACGTATCCTTGCGCTAGATGTATGACTTTCTTCTATCATACGCTGCTTGTAATCAGAATTTAAGTGACGAAAAAATCTCAGCTCTTTTTTATTACTTACATTATCAGCCATTGTTATAGTTAGTTGTTTACAGACCGCAGTTATGATCGAGAATGGGCTGTCTCACCACGTGCAACGATGAGGCGAGCTCCTCCGCTGCTCTTTTGTTTTTTAAGGAGCCCGCTTTTGGCATAGATGCGGACACATTCTGCCGCGGGCTCTTTGAATTGTTGAGTTTTAAGCCGTGAAGCTAATAAGGGGACGCCGCGGATGTGGAAATCGCTTTTGTAACAACAGTATATATGGGGGTCGTAGTATTCATGTAGTATGAAAATACTATTTCGGCTTTTTGTCGAATGGGTTAACAATTTGTCCCGTGAAAATATATTTTGTGAATATTTATAGTACGTTACATATATTATATATTTATTACTCTACGCAAATTTTAATGTTAAAAATACGGCTGTTTTAACGGCTATCCCACTTTACCTGCTCGACAATTGCAGGCGTCGCAAGTTTTGGAATGAAATATTTTCGCAGTACAAGAACATGAAAACACCGGTGAAAGAGATGATTAGAATAATATGTTATGTTATAAATGCATTTTTAATTACCCTTAAAATTTGCGTAAGGTAATAATAATATGTAGCGTATATGATACGTAATATCCACAAAATATATTTCCACGGGAAAAATTGAAAAAAAATGGAATACATGGGGGGGTGGGTTACGGAGGACTTGAACCCCGGCCGCCCAGGTGACAATCTAATGCGCTTCTGTTGTACCCACGAAATCTTCGTGGGTATTCTAAATCCCAAAAAAAGACTTCGAAAAAGTAAAAAAATATGACGCCAAGTACTATTGCCCAGCTGAAAGAAGATCCCCAGCAGGCGGTCTCGGGCAATGCAGTCCGCCGATGTGACGATTGGTCGACTCACCTATTTTGTACACTTTTAAAGACGGGGCACACGTATTTTGATTGCTTCAAAAAAGTAAAAAATCACGCTAAGTATATGAAAAAGTCGCAGACGAAAAAGTGTATTATTATTTGTACTTCTACGTTAGAATTATATTATATTAATAAAATTCGGACCGTATACGGCTGAAAGCGTAGGTATTTAAATTCAAAAGCCAATGGTAAAGTAGTCTCACCTGACGGCGGCGGGACGTGATTGGCGGCCTATTTTCTTGGTACGATTAGGGCTCCCTCTGACCGACGGGCATATGGGGTTAAGGTCGCGCGTAAAGCATAAAAAAAAACAAAGCGGGCGACCGGAGCTCACGCATGTCACGGCGTCCGAATATTCTTTCTGATTTCCTTGCATGTAAGTGTGCTTCATTATTATTAATTAAGGTGTACGCATAATGAAATGAACATATTTTCCACGAATAAGTTATTGTTTCATTACATGTGTAAATAATAATAACCTGCGCTGATTTTTGCTAACCTATTTCTTTATTGACATGTGTATTTTTTTAGTTCAAGTCCCTTGGAAGGAAATTCAATTCTTCTCGTGTAGGAGAAGCAAAAGAAAAAATATTATTAATTTGGTAAGTGACGTTTACATTCATTTATATATATAATAATACATATGATATTATTTTAGTGTTTATTACAAATTCTTTGTAAAAAATTGGACAGAAGAAGGTAGAAGGGAGTTTATGAAGGTTTTTGGGAAAAGGGAGGTGGGGGAGAGGGGAGTTGATGAGGATTGGAGAGAGCTAAGGGGAAGGATAAAGGAGGCAGTAGATAAGATGGGGAAGGGGGAAAAGAAAGGGGGATGGTGGGATATGGAATGCAAAGAGGAAAAGAGTAAGGTGAGGAGAGAGCTGAGGAAGTGGAGAAGGGAAGGAGGGGATGGGGGAGTGTACAGGTTGAGGAAGAGGGAGTATGGGAAGTTGTGCGAGGAGAAAAAGAAAAGGGAAAGGGAGAGGTGGGAAAAGGAAGTGGAGGGGGTAAGAACGGAGGGTCAGGTATGGAAAGTAGTGAACAGAGGACGGAAGACGAGAAGGAGGATAAAGGAGGGGATAGAAATAAGGGAGTGGGATGAGTATTTTAGGGGGTTGTTAGGAGGGGTGGAGTGGAGGGTAAGGAGGGGAGGAGAGAGAAGGAGGGAAGAGGACGGGGAGGGTGAGATAGGAAGAGAAGAAATAAAAAGAGTGGTGAGGAACTTGAAAGATGGAAAGGCCGGGGGGGGGGGGATGAGATACAGAATGAGGTGTGGAAATATGGGGGTGGTGAAGTGGAGGAGTGGTTGTGGAAAATATGTAATAGGGTGTGGAGGGGGGAAGGGTGGCCGGAAGGGTGGAGGGAAGGAGTTGTGGTTCCGGTACTAAAGAAAGGGGCAGGGGAGAAACCGGAAGACTATAGGGGAATAACGCTAACGCAGACGGCATATAAGGTATATGCATCTGTGTTGGCGGAAAGGCTAAAA
Source organism: Andrena chrysosceles (assembly GCA_963855975.1). Taxonomy (NCBI): domain Eukaryota; kingdom Metazoa; phylum Arthropoda; class Insecta; order Hymenoptera; family Andrenidae; genus Andrena; species Andrena chrysosceles. Next base: position 66,399,929 of record OY979766.1, read on the forward strand.
ATGGAGGTAGAGGGGAAGGGAATGCTGCCACCGAGTCAAACGGGGTTTAGGAGGGGGGTGGGATGCATAGATAACATCTATGTTCTGAATTATCTGGTGAACAGGCAAGTGGTGAGGAAGGGGAAGAAGATGGTGGTGCTGTTTGTGGATTTGAAGGCTGCGTTTGACTCGGTGACAGGGGGGTACTGATGAAAGCGTTGAGGGAGAGGGGAGTAAGGGAAGGGATAGTGGAGAGGTGCGGGGAGGTTTTACAGGAGACGATATGTAGGGTGAGGGTGGGGGATGAAGAGGGGGAGAGGTTTTGGACCGCAAGGGGGGTCAGGCAGGGGTGCCCATTAAGCCCCAGCCTGTTTACCTTGTTATTGGCGGACATGGACGAAGAACTGGAAAGAGGAGGATGGGGTGGGGTAAAGGTGGGGGATAGGAAGGTCTACACGCTAGCATATGCGGATGACATAGCTATGCTAGCGGAAGATGAAGAGGGGATGAGGGGAATGATAGCAAAGTTGGAAAGGTACATGGACAAGAAGGGTTTACAAGTGAATATCGAGAAGACGAAAGTAATGAGGTGTAGGAGGTGGAAGAAAGTGTCATGGAGGTGGAAGGGAAAGGAGTTGGAAGAGGTGAGGAGTTATAGGTATTTGGGGTATACGGTGATGGGAAATGGAGGTCAGGAACAACATGTGGATGAGAGAGTGAGGAAGGGGGCAGCGGTAATGGGGAAGGTGTGGGGATTGGGAAAAAGACTATTTGGAAAGGATTGGGGCAGAAGGATCTGGCTATTTGATAAACTGGTATGGGCGGTGGTGGGATATGGGGTGGAGGTGTGGGGGTGGAAGGAGAGGGGAAAAGTAGAGGCGATGCAGGACAGATTCTTGAAGTGGGTGTTGGGGGTGGGTAGGGACACGCCAGGTTACATGGTAAGAGAGGAGTTACAAAGGGGGAAGTTGAGGGGTAGGGCAGGGATGAGGGCGTGGGGGTTTGAAAGGAAATTGGAAGAGGGAGAAGGAGGGGAGTTAGCGAGGTTGTGTTGGGAGGAGATGAAGGGGAGATTCAAGAGGGGAAAGGTGTTGGAGGGGTGGGAAAAGGAAAGGGAACAGTTCTTCAGGGAAAGGGGGTGGACAGTTGAGGAGGTAGAAAGGGGAAGGGAAAGGGGGGAGGTAAGAGGTGAGAAGATAGTGGACAGGGAAAGGAAGATGCAGGAGGAGGAGAGGTGGATGAAGATAGGGGAGTCGAAATTTAACAAGTGGTATGGGAGGGTAAAGGGACCGGGGATACCGGGATATTTGAGAAAGGGCTGGGGGGAGAGTAGATGGCAAAGGGTGGCCAAATTTAGGTTGGGAAATGGAATGAGAGGGGGTAGGTATTGGGAGGAGGGGGAGAAAAGGAGGTGCAGGGTATGTGGCTGGGATGAGGAGTCTTGGGAGCATGTGTGGGAGGTATGTACGGGGTGGGGAATAGAAAGGGGATGGCAAGAGATGGTGGACGAGGTTTTGGGGGAGGAGGGGCAGGGAGAGGAGTGGTTAAGAAGTTTAGAGGAAAGAAGGGAGGAATGTGGAGGAAAAGAGGGCTGAGTGGTGAGGTGAATGAAGAGATGGGAGTGAATGGGCGGCGAGTGGAAGCGGAGGTCCAGGAGGGGGAGAGGAGACGGGAGAGCGGACAAGCGAGCGAGCGAGAGTAGAATTAAGAATAGGTTAAGAATAGGTTAAGGTTGGAAGAAGGAGGAGGAGAAGATGTAGGATAAGGTAGATTTAAGGACTTTATATGTATGTATGGATGGGAAGATTATAACCCCTAGGGGAATAATAAAGTTTATATATACAAATTCTTTGTCTTTTACAGGTTGGAGTATTACAAAAAAAGTAAAGTACACTCGCTGAGCTGCTTTGCGCTCGCTTGACTGCTTTGCGCTTTTGCGAGTATTAATAATTAATAGTTAATTATTATTAAACTTTACTGGCTGCATCGCGCCTTATTTAAACTTTACTGGCTGCATCGCGCCTTATCTTATAAAAGCTGATTATAAATAAAAGCTTTTATCTTATAAAAGTACTAATTGTACTGCGTCTGTATCGCAAGAAAAAGGAATAAAGACGATTTATTATTATTATTATTGTTATTTTATTATATTATATATATATATCGTATACAATAGAATATAGTGAATACTAGAAAACTAGACTACGCTTTACTGAGTATTAGAAAAAAGTAAAGTACACTCGCTGAGCTGCTTTGCGCTCGCTTGACTGCTTTGCGCTTTTGCGAGTATTAATAATTAATAGTTAATTATTTTAAACTTTACTGGCTGCATCGTGCCTTATCTTATAAAAGCTGATTATAAATAAAAACTTTTATAAAAGTACTAATTGTACAGCGTCTGTATCTCAAGAAAAGGGAATAAAGACGATTTAGTATTATTATTATTATTTTATTATATTATATCGTATATCTAGAGACGCGGTAGCGTCTCGACGCCAAGTACATGAAAGAAAAGACACCTTGTATATGCCTGTCGCTGCCGTGTATCTTTACTCGACGCACAGCTATTCCAACCTAACCTGAAACTTATTTCATTAATATCTCATCACGCCTGCAATATTTTCTAAATTTAAAGGCATTTTTCTTATGTAAACCGCATATAAGCTTTCGAATAAGACCAATTTCAATAAAATCGGTCCACGCATGACAGAGATATCGTAATATCGTCTCAAGAATCTGTCGAAAATGGTAAGATTCTTCTTCTGATTCTCCAAGGAATTTTTCGTCAACCATAGTACATATATATATTTTCGTCGTCAAACAGAATATACGTATATACGCGTTACACACACACACCTTCAGCCAACACATGTTTCGTTCTTCGTTCGTCGACTCTCGGGATTATTCGGCGGGGATCGTCGTCCGTCATTGTACATACATATATATATACTATTTTGAATTTTATAACCTACCAAGTGCTAAGTGTCAAATAAAGTAAGTTGTCCGAATTTGGAATGTCACGAGTTTTTACACTACATAGGAGACTGAATTATTGTCTCAATTAATAAGGTAAGTCGCCAAAATTTTTTTAATAGATTTCTTATGTAGAGTCGCAGACTTGGAAGTTGTTCGGAGATGGTTCGACTGCGAAGCATCTCCTTTCACACAAGTTTCTGGAAATTTGTATCATGCATGTACAAAATAATATATTGTAGTAAAAAATTACATTGCATTTAAATTGCCAGATACTTGTTTTTGTATATACCAGCAATTTAGAGTTTTTATGTAAAGCTTATTATATATTATAGAAATGAAGGGGACGCACAGGACTTGGATAAAAATGAAGGGGACGCACAGGCTTGGATAGTAGAATTGAAGGGGACGCACAGGCTTGGATGGATAGAAATGAAGAGAATGCACAGGCTTGGAGGTTGTCCGGAGAAGATTAAATAGATATATAGATAGACAGAGCATCTTGTTTCGCACATGTTTCTGGGAATTTGTCAAATAAGGTAAATCGGCAAAATTTGTCAATCAAAAGACATAGCATTAAGAATTATTAAGAAAATAGATTATGGTGTACTGGAGGTTGTCCGGAGAAGATTAAATAGATATATAGATAGACAGAGCATCTTGTTTCGCACAAGTTTCTGGGAATTTGTCAAATAAGGTAAATCGGCAAAATTTGTCAATCAAAAGACATAGCATTAAGAATTATTAAGAAAATAGATTATGGTGTACTGCTTGCAATGTAAAGCAAGTCACATTAGTTAAGAAAGTACCCTGAAAACACATCTCCCTTGATGCTTTTCAATCTTTTGTGAAAGACATTCGTAATACTTTAATAAAATCCACAGTAGTTGTCACGCTATTCATTAATTTTTTAGATTCCCATTATTTCAATTCACCAATAAACATACTAAATTATTATTAGTTTTATTCCAACACCAATAAATTGTGCGTTAAAAATATTGGATCTCCTCATTCATTTTCGCTGAATTATTACCATTAGCATTTAAATTTCCTGCAACAAGACTTTCTGCCATATGCTCTCACCTGCTTTGGATACATTATGTAGTCTCTACACTCACTATAGCAAAAGGCCACTCTATTTCTATAAATAATTAATAAGTTCTACGTTAAGTTGTATATAATTATTAAAATGAGGCTTTATATATATATATATAATTTACAGATAATCATCAAAGCAGAAGATGATGCAGTATGATCTACGTTGGACTATGTACGCACAAATTTTCACGTAGGGTTTTGCATACGCAATTATTCATTCAATGTGAGCACGTGTGATAATATATTATATATTTACAGATAATCATCAAAGCAGAAGATGATACAGTGTGATCTACGTTGGACTATGTACGCACAAATTTTCACGTAGGGTTTTGCATACGCAATTATTCATTCAATGTGAGCACGTGTGATAATTTATATAAATAATTAGTAAATTTGTCCTATTTTTCAGTTAACGATGCAGATGAAGAGAATTATTTTAACAGCTGAAAGAGAAAGTAACTCTGCTGCATGAGCAAATGAAATAACCACATTTTTATGTATGAAAATAACGAATTTATTTTTTTATATGTTATTGGCCGCCGCCACGTCCACGGCCCCGCCCCCATCCACGACCCCGGCTCTGGCCACGTCCCCGGCCCCGGCCACGGCCGCAAGCTGCTTCGCGCACTATGTACTGCACACAAAGTACTATACATTCTTATAATACATATAGATCGGCAATGCAGTGCACATGTTTTTTGGGGGAAGGTGTTAAACTTACGTAGAATTTATCCTTAATCAAAAAATAATAAAAGTACACTCGCTGAACTGCTTTGCGCTATTCCGAGTAAGCTTTACTGGCTACAAACTAGCTTTATCTTCTAACATCACTCGATAGGCTGCAGTGCGCCGTAAACGCGTGGACGTGTAACGAAGATAGATCAGAATTTATAATTTATTGGGATTTCCTTACTTTATCCTTACTTTTAGTACCCGGGACAGGGAAAAATTTGTAAAAAAGAAGAAGCTGAAATTCTGAATCCCAAAAAAAACTTCAAAAAAGTAAAAAAATATGACGCCAAGAACATGAATTATCTTTGTAAAAAGAAGTGAGATCCCCATAAAAAACTTTAAAAAAGTAAAAAAATTACGCCAAGTACATGAATTAGCTTTGTAAAAAGAAATGAGATCCCCAAAAAAAACTTTAAAAAAGTAAAAAAATTACGCCAAGTACATGAATTAGCTTTGTAAAAAGAAGTGAGATCCCCCAAAAAAACTTTAAAAAAGTAAAAAATACGCCAAGTACATGAAAATGTCGAGGACAAAAAAGTATTATCAAAAATCACAAAAAAAAAGAAAATAGTATACATGAAAAAGTCGAGGAAAAAAAGAGTATTATCAACAAATAAATATAAAAAAGACAAAGAAACATGAAAAACTCAAGGACGAATAAAGTATAATTAACAAAAAAATATAATCACATAAATAAAAAATAAAAAATATGATTACAATATAAAAAAAGATGTGAAATCAAAATGAGCTGCAAGTATGTCACAAAAAAAAGAAAATAATATAATCACACAAAAACAGAAAATAATATATTCACATAAAAAAGAAAATAATATATTCACATAAAAAAGAAAATAATATAATTACAATATAAAAAAGGATGTGAAATCAAAATGAGCTGCAAGTACATCACAAAAAAAAAGAAAATAATATAATCACACAAAAACAGAAAATAATATAATCACACAAAAAAAGAAAATAATCTAATTACAATATAAAAAAAGATGTGAAATCAAAATGAGCTGCAAGTACATAAAGGTACTTTCCAACTGCGCTTAAGATGACACAACTACATATACACAGCTAAAATGCTGTGTTATTCCATTACTCATATCGCGGACATTTTAATTAACCCATCAAAAAGAATCCCATTTAAAAACATTGTCGTAAATTATTATTAGCTTTACAAAATTAATGATATACAAAAATTGCGCCAATTATCACAATGGCTATTTATACAAAGAAAAAATCACAATGGTACAATGAAAAAATGTATTAAATAATATTAAGCAGATATATTTTTATACAAATAAATATTTTAATACGAATAAATATTTTATTCAAAATACTTGGCGCTGCGATCTAAAATACATCATACGTAGCATATGCACATACACACATCCACGAACGCACGCACAGGAAAGAAAGAAAAAGATTATTGCAATTTATACATATTTATTCAGTTTAGCAACACCAATTCGGAGAGCAGCGCCAAGTATTTTGAATAAAATATTTATTCGTATTAAAATATTTATTTGTATAAAAATATATCTGCTTAATATTATTTAATACATTTTTTCATTGTACCATTGTGATTTTTTCTTTGTATAAATAGCCATTGTGATAATTGGCGCAATTTTTGTATATCATTAATTTTGTAAAGCTAATAATAATTTACGACAATGTTTTTAAATGGGATTCTTTTTGATGGGTTAATTAAAATGTCCGCGATATGAGTAATGGAATAACACAGCATTTTAGCTGTGTATATGTAGTTGTGTCATCTTAAGCGCAGTTGGAAAGTACCTTTATGTACTTGCAGCTCATTTTGATTTCACATCTTTTTTTATATTGTAATTAGATTATTTTCTTTTTTTGTGTGATTATATTATTTTCTGTTTTTGTGTGATTATATTATTTTCTTTTTTTTTGTGATGTACTTGCAGCTCATTTTGATTTCACATCCTTTTTTATATTGTAATTATATTATTTTCTTTTTTATGTGAATATATTATTTTCTTTTTTATGTGAATATATTATTTTCTGTTTTTGTGTGATTATATTATTTTCTTTTTTTTGTGACATACTTGCAGCTCATTTTGATTTCACATCTTTTTTTATATTGTAATCATATTTTTTATTTTTTATTTATGTGATTATATTTTTTTGTTAATTATACTTTATTCGTCCTTGAGTTTTTCATGTTTCTTTGTCTTTTTTTATATTTATTTGTTGATAATACTCTTTTTTTCCTCGACTTTTTCATGTATACTATTTTCTTTTTTTTTTGTGATTTTTGATAATACTTTTTTGTCCTCGACATTTTCATGTATCGAATCTACGAGCAGGGGATGTGACGTTACGAAATTGTTACGTTCAAAAGTTGCATGTTCGAATGTAATTACATCACATCATTAGCATCAAAGGATTTAAGGCCTCCGGCTGCAGACAACTGAGTTAATTTAAATTGTCATCTTATTATTATTTTTATCATTTTAGTTCGCTTTTTAAGCAGTTGGGTTTTTTAAATTTTTTGAATTTTTTTAAAATGTCCTTAAATTCTTTAGCTTATACAGTGTCCCAATTATTGTCTTTTAAATGATTATTAGTTAAGCCATGGATGATTAGCAGAACTAAGGAAATAGTTACCTTAGTTTCAGAACATAATTCTATGGTCGCTAAATTGAATCGTTTTAAAATTAATATTTAATTTGGTTCCGTTTCTATTGTTAATATTTAATTTGTTACGTTTCGGTTTTTTACAGGACCGTCACACATACTGCACGTTGAATTCCATCGGGTCGGACAGGATTGAATTAACTTCTGTTCTGGTACATTCAGTTCCTTCTGGGCGTCTTGCAGTGCAGAAGTCGCCAAATTGGAATGATTAAAATGTTGCACTATTTTACTGCCTTTCTTTATCATAACTGACAATTTTTCAACTGTATCAGGGGCGTCTTTTGAAGCTAACTGTAAAGTATGTGCAGCACACGAAACGCTGTATTTTAAATTAACTAATAAATTTGCTGATGCATGCATGTTAGTCGAATTGTCATGTTCTAAAGCAGTTAATTTATTTGTAATATTGTAGTGTTACAATCTTCCTGCATTCCCATTTCCTATTATAACGGCTGTGACATTTTCGGCGGTATGTCGTCCCTCTGGCTTCTATATCATGCGACGACAATGTGAAGTTTTTTATCTCCAAATTATCAGTTATAAAATGCGTCGTTGGGGATAAATAGGAATCTTACGATTGGGATGACCATTCATCGATGCAGGCCACAGGCATCGAGGACGCTTTAGCAAGCTCCTGTTCAATTTCCTCTCGATTCCCCCGTATAGCTTGGAATTTCCAAGCGTTTCAGAAGAGTTTTGGGGCACGGACATCGATAATTTGGCATCCATCACGGTCATAAAATCTTTAAAACCCGCACTATTACCAAATGAAATAGGCAGCCTGTTTGCCGTAACGACCCTTGCCAATGCCTGAGTTATCTCCTCCTCTTGTTTTGCCGAAAATGAGCGTTTTGTCTGTACCTTATTGGGTACGCAATCACTATTACCACCTCTCACAGATTAATCACGACAGTTTAATCTGGCACAGGTCATTAACCACATGATTCTTATCTTCGGAGTTCGGACAGCGTTAATACGAAGGACCATACCCAGATTTTACATCAAAGAAATTAATCTATAAATAATTGTCAATACTTATTAACTGAAAAACTAATTACTTTATATAGAGTACGTACACAATTAACAAGATACAGATCCGAAATATGATTACATCACTGCAAATAGTACAATGGTTATTATTAAAGTAACAGTAATTCATGTTCACTGAACACGGTACCTTCTTTCTCACTCAATTATACATTATGTGCAGCATAAGAAATGCTGTATTTGCAGCCATACATAGGTACATTAGATGCATTGTCATGGACCATGGCGTTCACTCTACTGCTAATATTCCATTCTCTATTACATGATGGCTAAATTCTCCCCCCGTAAGACGATCTTCCATGAACTGTGTGCAAACTGTATAATTTTTTCTCTCGATACATGGAGTATGCGCCCTAGTAGAGGATAGAAATTGTATATAAAACAATGAAATTAAATATTTGTAAATATGAACCATGAGAATGAGATTTGTTGTTGGTTTAAATACAAACAAATGAATTTAATGTATTTAACAATAAAATATAAAAAATTGGAATCCTCATTTCAAACTAATAAACGTGCTGTTTTATTTATTTCTGAAATGAATTTTTTTTATCTTAAATCTTACTAAAGACGGCGGAAGGCCCGCTAAACAGATCTAGCCGCAACAAACTCCGACAAGTGATGTGAACGAAAACCCAAAACCACTGCATTTTCCTAGTTTTACTTTGCATCGACTGAGGGAGTTGGTTGTGATTCGATAAGAGTGCATCAATGCCATGTCTACATATTTTAATCTATATTTTTCGAATGGGACGCTTACGGTACCCGTGACTCCTCTACTCTTAAGCTTTCCAATGGTGTATCATACTCCCCAGTGGGAAACGTTATATCGAGCTTTTAACAACATTGAATGATAAAAGTTACGTCAGATTCGGGCTTCTACAGTAATAGCATGGTTTATTTAAATATAAAGACACACTAATAGGGACAGGCACTGCAATAGGGCGAACTACCCTATTGTAAGTGCAAAGGACGTTGACAGTTCGCAATTTTCACATTCTGCAGAATGTGTTCTGCGGACAATACCACATTTAATTGCTTGAAGTTTATTCCGTTCATTACTGAGGTTAGCCGAAAATGATCGAAAGGCCAAAGGACTATCGACTGTCAAATCGAAATTCTCAACTATCTCATCACACTTCAGTTACTCGGGTATCTCATGGATACTCAGGTAATTTTTGTCTACCCGGGTACCCGGGTAATTTTTGTCTACCCGGGTACCCGGGTATCGCACGGGTACCCGGGTAGTCGGGTATCCTACGGGTACCCGGGTACCCGAGTAATTTTTTTCTACCCGGGGTCTCACCGGGTACTCGAGTACCCGGGCGGGCGGGTAGTAAGAGCTCTATTTGAAACTGCACAGGAGTTAGTTCGGCAATTAGATGAAGAATTACAAAAAAACGAGTCTCAGGATGACCCTGACAATCCGATAGGCGCTCAAAATGTAGAAGCTGGTGAAGCAATGCAAGATTTTAGGGATCTTGGTAATAAAACGGATGAAAAAATTGATGTGTCTGAAATGATAGCAAAATTAAATGCCGACCAAAAAAGAGTATTCCACAGAGTCATTGATACTGTAAGGTCAGATATTTCAATATTACGGTTGTTTATTAGCGGAGAAGGTGGAACGGGAAAGAGTTTTTTAATTAAAACCATTAAGTGTTGGATAAAACAATATCTCAATAAAGATACCGCTGTAGTGGCGCCTACTGGTATAGCAGCGTTTAATATAGACGGTTTGACAGTTCATAGATTGCTTCAATTACCCGTTGAACATGGTCTAACGCCAAAGTATAAGCAATTATCTGATCAAGTATTAAAAGTTTTACGAGCAAATCTCAAAGATGTTGTTCTTTTTGTGATTGATGAAGTGTCAATGATATCAAATTTAACTTTTATGTATATACATTTCCGATTGTCTGAAATATTTGATACCAATGATTGCGAAGACGGTTGGTTTGGTCAAAAGCACGTTCTTTTATTTCGTGATCTGCTTCAATTACCCCCTGTACACGAAGACCCAATTTTTGTACAATTATCAAATGATAAAATTAACAAATATGTCGGTTCTTTAATTGCTGTTAATTTATTGACTACATTATTTGATTATGATGAGTTAACGATCAACATGCGTCAGCAAGGGGATGATTCTTATCGACAGTTGTTGTCAAGAATTCGTATTGGTCTACTGACAAAACCTGATTGTGAGATTCTTGAGAACAGAAAAATATCTTTCACTGGGGATTCGTTTGAACTCAGATTAAATGAATTATGCCAGTTTATTAATGATTTTCCGTTGGACATTGTTTGTTTATTGCCTACTCGTAATATGTGTGACGTTCTTAATGCTGCAATGTTAAATCGCATTACAGCAAAAGAGATATTATTAATTGTCGAAGATACAATTGACTGTATTCCGTATGTGAGAAAGAAAGTATCAAAAGTATTGTCCAATACTGATGACGATAATTCTGAAACAGCTGGACTTTCAAAGAAAATTGTAATTAAGATTGGAGCAAACGTTATGATAAGGCGTAACATTGATGCTACTTTGGGTCTTGTGAATGGTACCATAGCTAAGGTAATTTCAGTTGTACAAGATATGTCTACCGATTATGTAGAGAAAATTAAGCTCCTTCTACCATCAGGATTAGAGTATTTCATTGAAAGAGTAAGCGTCAAATTTGAAGTAGTGGATAGAGCATTTGTTATTAGAAAACAATTTCCATTGTGTTTGAGTTATGGAATCACAATTCATAAAAGTCAAGGATTAAGTTTACAAAGTGCTATTATGGACATAGGCAACTCTATATTTAATTGTGGTCAAGCTTATGTTGCATTATCACGAGTAACGTCTTCAGAAGGGTTGCATTTGATTAATTTTGATCCTTCGTCAGTAATAGCTGACGAAAAAGCTATTAGGGAATATAATCGGCTAAGATCTAAGTACAAACCAGACGCAGACATAATTACTGTTTTAAAAAAACGCTATTTGAAAGTGGAAGATGTTCCATGGATATTGTCAAAAGTAATTGATTCTGTCCAAGAAAATTGTCAAACTCAAAAATTATTACAAAAAAATGTTTCTTGGGTTTTACATGGTTTTCAAAATACAGATAATGCTTCATGTTATGCAAATGCAAGTATTACAATGTTTAATGCATTTGAGTGCCATTAGAAAGCAATTGTTTAATTGTAATGAATCGTCAAATGTTTTGAAGATATTAATGCATCGATATGAAAATGGAATGCGCAATTTAAATACATATACAGTACGGCAAAGTTTAGGAGAACATTTTTCAATAAACGTAAAACGAGATGTATTCGAATTTCTTATAACCCTGTGCACAAAATATGATTGTATAAAACAGTTGGTAGAACATCGAGTAACTTCTATTACTCGATGTAAATCTTGTGATTATACAAAAAGAATTACTTCTGATAATTTAGTTGTTTCAATGCCTATTCACAATTTGAAAAAAAGAAGCTATAATCTTAACGATTTATTAAACGTTACATTTTCACATTGGTATGAATCAGATAACGGATCATGTGAACAGTGTACAGTAAATGATATTATGTTTAAGAATGAATTAATATTGACGAAAGATATAGTTATTATTCGTTTACTATTATTTTCATTACAAGATGATAAAATAGTCAAAGCAATACGTAAATTTAATATATGTACTATTCCCACAACCAAAGTATCAATAGCTGGACAATCGTATAAAGTTATGAATGCTATATTTCATAGTGGTTCATGTATTCAGGATGGCCATTACACCAGTATATGTAAAGAAGAAGGAATGACTAGTAGTTGGATTGAAGCTGATGACTTGCAAATTAAAAAAAGGCAATGGCCCAAAGCCGCTAAAGATCTTTATATTTTGTTCTTACAAAAAAATGATAGTAAATAAATAAATCAACACAAATTATCACGCTATGGAACAGCTGAAAGAAGAATGCTGCCATTTGGTCTCCATATCAATCATAAATCAAAACTACTTTCGACACCCTGTATATGTCGACTGTCGCTGCCGCGTATCTTTTACCCATCAAAAAGAATCCCATTTAAAAGCATTGTCGTAAATTGATATCAATAAACATCACTACAAAATGTGTGAAATCCCCACAAAATTACCTTTTTTAAAAAAAGGTACAAAAAAGAGCGCCAAGTATATAATCCCATCAAAAAGTATCCCATTCAAAAACATTGTCGTAAATTAATACTCATCAAAAAGAATCCCATTTAAAAACATTGTCGTAAATTAATATCTCGTCAAAAAGAATCCCATTTAAAAACATTGTCGTAAATTAATACTCATCAAAAAGAATCCCATTTAAAAACATTGTCGTAAATTAATATAAATTTATTAATGTGCTATATTTAACTTAACAAAAGTAATGATATACAACAATTGCGCCAATTATCACAATGGCTATTTATACAAAGAAAAAAATGTATTAAATAATATTAAGCAGATATATTTTTATACAAATCAATATTTTAATACGAATAAATATTTTATTCAAAATACTTGGCGCTGCTCTCCGAATTGGTGTGGCTAAACTGAATAAATATGTATAAATTGCATTAAAATCTTTTTCTTTCTTTCTTGTCTCAGTGGTGTCTTGTCTTGTTTTATTTGTTAACCAAGACAATTAACATTTTTTTCGGAGAGCAGCGCCAAGTATTTTGAATAAAATATTTATTCGTATTAAAATATTGATTTGTATAAAAATATATCTGCTTAATATTATTTAATACATTTTTTTCTTTGTATAAATAGCCATTGTGATAATTGGCGCAATTGTTGTATATCATTACTTTTGTTAAGTTAAATATAGCACATTAATAAATTTATATTAATTTACGACAATGTTTTTAAATGGGATTCTTTTTGATGAGTATTAATTTACGACAATGTTTTTAAATGGGATTCTTTTTGATGAGATATTAATTTACGACAATGTTTTTAAATGGGATTCTTTTTGATGATTATGATACAAACTTTTTCAAAATTTTCAAACTTTTAGGTTTTTCTTTCGCTCTCTCCTCCAGTATAAATTCTGGCTCCCGAATAGGCATGCACCTATTGTGCCGACTATCTATTAATTCGGGTAGCATGCATTCTAAATAAAATTGAACCAGTTTTGGCTCCATTTCTGTTTCCCAAAACGCATCATCTCTCTCTACTTTTATAGATTTCAGCCCTTTCGGGGTCCAAAGGCAAAATATACAGTACTTTCGGTCAGTAATGTGTAACTGACCTTGTACTTGATAAAAATAGTGATGCGTTCTTTTCAGTGATATACCTGTTTTAAATGTGAACATGTGTCGGACAGCGGGAACTTGTTCAATAGCTTCTTCCGGCGTAAAGTTCTCCGCTGATTTGGGGCATTTAATTTCCAAAATACCCTCTTGACCGATGATTCCATCCGGTGATGCTCCTAAGAAGGGGATGGAACTGTCGATGAAAATTCCACATTCTGCAATATCCGTGTATTGCTTCTTCAATTCTTCGCGAGCAATATTCTCGCATTCTTTTCCGTATTCCACCGCGGGTGCACTAATTATCCGCGGATACAGAAATGACTTTACTGCATTTGCGCAAGGCGTGTCACGTCGGCGACGGCACACTTGTCCAAAATTGGATGCTGTCAACAATTTGGACCTGTACTGCAACCATCTGCGGTTCTTTGCTTGTCCAATGGTTTCGTCTTCGATAGCGTGTCTTTTCTCTTGCCAGTCCTTGAGCATTTGCATATGCTTTTCCCGCTCCAGTTCATACATTTCGGACGGCATGTCTGGCTTCTGCGCATTTTGTCCATAATCGGAATCTTTCTGCGAGGGCAATTGCTTGCGTACATATCGCGCAGTCTTCGGTTCCTTCTGTTTTGCAGCTCTCTTTTCCTTTTCTTTCTTTTTCTTTTCTTCCATTTGGAGAACAACCTCGGGCGTTTTCTTCTTCATTACCGCATTCAATCGCGAGTGCACTTGGTTACTGTTGTACTCCACGACAGCAGCTGCACATCTTCCTGTATAGGATCCTCTTTCGGCGAAATTTAATCTTTTTCCGCCAATGTACTTGGCAATTATTGCGTTCAAGCTTTCCACAGCGTTATTATTCGTGTTATAGAGTAAGCTCTCCGCATGAGCTAACACTGGACGAAGTGCTTCTTTTATGTCCTGGTACACTCCAATTTTCGTCAATTCTGGAACGATGTTTCTTTCATTCTCTTTATTCTTTCCATCGCAGAAATATTTTAGTTGTGCAGACTCTTTGTGTTCACCAAACACGTGGCTCGGAACATTCTGTATATCGCCATGCAAATTCTTTGTTTTTTCTTCGATTGATACATTCTGATTGTATCTAAACTTTGCGGCTTTTACGATGTCCGTGCGCATTCGGCGAATGCTACTTTCCACAGATTGCCGCAATGGTCCAGGTGTAGTCTTCTTCACAATCGCTTTCATTTTTGTACAGAAGTTTCGCAACAAATGATTCGTGCATTCAATTTTTTTTACACGAATCTGTCTCTTGTATGGATCAGCATCAATAATCTTCTTATACACGCTGCTGTCCCCATCGGCAATCAAAGTAGAATAAACGAGTCCACGTTTTTCTACGCTGGTCTTGAATCCTTCTACTATAACATCGCTTTCCATAGCAGTCGATGCTCGAGATGCGTTCCAGTTTTTGAAGCATGTGTGCTTCCGGGGTGCTTTCTTGTTTTTCACAGCAATCCGACAAATTCTGCAAACTTTATTTCGAACGCCGTAAAATAAAACTTTTTTCGTGTGATAGCCAACTATCACGCCGACTCCAGACGCAGAATCGTAACAACTACTGCGGTAGGATCTCTTCAACCAGCTTCCGTTAGCCACAACGGGGATGTGAGGGATCCCTGATCCGGAAAGAACGTCGCCTCTTTCAATCGCCAAACGTTTTTCTTCTTCATCCGCTGCTAGCATCTCTTCTTCTGCAGCGGCAATTGCGGACTTGACGAATTCATCTTGATCCTTCACGAAGTCTCTCTTCGACATGCAACGTATGTTCACTCCTGCAAAAGTGTGTTGCAACTGGGCATAACTGCCTCCACATAAAATTGTTGCATTAACGGCGCCCTGATTGCAATCCACTTCTTCGGCTTCGTCCGATTGATTGCAGATTTCAGCTTTGTAATGGCATAAAGTGCACATTACACTGAAGATGCTCTTGAAGCCACGCCGTTTCACACCAGTTATTCTTTGGTGTTCAATGCCACAGTCTTCCCTACCTTTTGCATGGTTACCTATTTTTTGCAATTGAGCAAGCACATTTGGGAAATTCATTATATCGTTGCTATTTAGGAGACTCGATTGCTCTTGTGGCTCGTCCTTCCCAACTTTTTCTATAACGAAGTTTTCCTCTTCGTTACTTTATACATCAAATTCTTCAAGTGCCTCTTCAGTTTCTCCGGAACTGACCGTATCAGTATCTTCATCGGATGGCGAGTACATTATCTCTTGTCGCGTATGATGTCGTCCGTCGGAGGTTGATGGTCCTCTACCAGACGTTCCCCGGCCACTTCTTCTAGATATTGTTCTACGGCAGTGTCGTCTGCCGTTTTTGCGCCTTCTTTTTTCTTCTTCTGAAGGGCTAAAGACATTCTCTTTACGCGATATACTTTCCGTTTCGATAATCTCTTTGCGTACGCACGTAATTTTCGCGGACGAGACGGAGAATTATTGTCCATATCTTCTTGCACATCCTGCATATTCACATTTAGAGTGCCACTCATTTTACACTAAACCAACAAACACAACACAAACACAATGCAACGCAACGCAACTCAAAAAACAAAAAACGTAAACGCGAACCGTGAACGCGAAACGTGAATCCGAAGATTCGTCTGTGGTGCGTTCTAAAACAAATGACACTTTACAGACCACGTGCAACGGCACAGTCAGTCAGGAATCGGCGAGCTCCATCTACCGCTGACGAAGGCAGAAACACCTACAGGAGCGGTGGTCGTGTGTGCGTGAACTGCGCCTGCATCAGTCACGCACACATAACCACCGTTCCTGTAGGTGTTTCCCCCTCCAGCAGCGGTAGCTAGGGCCCGGGGATCCCTGCCACTCAGTCAGTTACAAGCAAGCGACACAGCGGCGAACCATGGATAATTCGAAAAATGTAAGTATTATATTGTATATTATTATACTGATTGTGAGTGATTCTCTAGTTAGAGTATTCAAAGGCGATGCTGCCAATAAGCCGCGCCTCGCTGAGTTTTGTGAATTTCGATGCTCGTGACGAGATTTACTACGACGTATTGAAAAATTCTTTATTCTTCATCGCATCGATATGGCAGTGATACCAATGAATTCCTGGCGTTCTCCCGATTAAAATCATGTCATGTAAATCGGACTATTTTTAACGATGCGTGGGGCCACTTTCATCGGCACGACATTGATTGACGCCATTTTCGCAAAGATCTGTTGAGAAATGCAGAACGTGGATTTCGTCACTTCCACGAAACTCAGCGAGACGCGGTTTATTGGCGGCATTGTAACCGAGAGCTGGCTACATAGGGGTCCACATGTCTCGATGCAATCACAGTTCTTATGTAGCCAGCTCTTACCCCGGGTTTACACCAACGCGAACACGAACAAAAACATTGTTCGCGAACGTTTTCGTTTATTGTTGCCGTGTTCACACCGTCGTAAATAGAACAAAACGTTCATATACGATTCTTATACTGAGTCTTGTTCATGTTTGCGGCGGTGTGGACACGGCAAGAACAGACGAAAACGTTCGCGAACAATGTATTTGTTCTTGTTCGCCTTGGTGTAAACCCGGGGTTAGACTATTGTCTTTGAGGGCTCTAGCGAGAGAATCACGCTGTACAATCCTACTATTTGCCATAAAATAATACATTCTTCATTTCATTTCCAGATGATACTGTACCCGCCGTATCGGCGGAGAGTGGAGGAGAGGGGGAGGAGGAGAAGCAGGAGGAGAGGAAAGAGGAGAAGAAGGAGGATAAGGAGAAGAAGGCGGAGGAGAGGGCGGCAAAGTTGGAGAAAACTATAGCAAAAGTAATTTATGTTGAATCTGTGTGTATAGTATTGTCTCCGTATGTGGTCGCTGATCGGAACCGACGTGGGGTTCCTGTTGTGAACAGATCCCTAATTCCGAGTGTTCGTTTCTCGCTTCTTTCTGGCCGAAGGGGGAAGCGATATGGAAAGCTTTGCCTGCGCGACGGCCGCGAACACAAAGGACGGAGTGTCAGGCGTCCGAAAGACGGAGCAAGACAAATCATCAACGCGTCGTCTGTCTCGTACCGTCCTCGCTCGCTTCCAGTGCCTTCGTTTGCTCTCGTTCCATCTCGTTCTCGCCTTCGCCGGACAAGAGTGAGACAGAAATGATGGGAAGAACGAAAAGTCCACATCGTGTACACCAAACTGAGCCCGTAATGAGACAATACTGTATTATTATTGAAAGTGGTATAACTCGGGCTATACTTCCGAATGGCCCCAGTGGCCGATCGACACGACGTTTCGGGGGTAGAGTGGGAATGAGGTGTGGACCCTAAATCTAAAATTGTTGCTTCGGGAATTTTTTAGTTTCCGAGATATTAATAAAATACTTTTACTATGTCTGTGATTTATTCCGACATAACGCATTCCACTTTCCGCTTTGTCCGGGGAATTAGTATTGGTTTGGGCTAGATTAGGGGGGACGGAGGTGCGCGCCCGCTTGCGGGCGCGAAAAGCATGGTAGCGAACCGATGTGAGTTTGGAGATTTGAACCAGCAACTTTCGAATGCGACCCATTCTACTATATAGGGTATATAGTATACATATACATTCTACTGATAGTGAATATTCTAGGGGGTGATTCTAGAGGCCAAAATAAGACGAAAATATAGAATACAATTTTTTAATATTGCGCTTCGTTATCGAGAAAATTGACTTTGAATTTCAGCTAAATACGCGTGTCTTTCCGGCGCTTGGGAGCACGCAGAGGTAAGGGGAACGCGTCCAGCAGTTCGTAAAACAGTTTGAGGGGACGGGGAGGGTCGCCGAGTAAGGGTGCCTGCACCTACGTCCAAAAAAATTTAAAAATAAAATTAACAATAATTTTTTATTAATATTTTGGAAACTAATAAATACCCGAAGCTTAAATTTTAGATTTAGGGTCCACACTCCCTCCCCACTTCTCCCTCCAAACCTCATCTCGATTGGCCACTGGGGCCATTCGGAAGAATATCCATAACTCGATCTGTAGCTAAAAAATCGTTTATTTTCTTTAACATTTTTATTGATTATTATTCCATAATAAAATTGCATATTAAATCTAAAATTTTAGCTTCGGGTATTTATTAGTTTCCAAAATATTAATAAAAAATTATTGTTAATTTTACTTTTTTAATTTTTTTGGACGGTAGGTGCAGGCACCCCTACCCGGCGACCCTCCCGTTCCCCCAAACTGTTTTACGAACTGCTGGACGCGTTCCCCTTACCTCCGCGTGCTCCCCAGGCGCCGGAAAGGCACGCGTATTTAGCTGAAATTCAAAGTCAATTTTCTCGATAACGAAGTGCAATATTAAAAAATTGTATTCTATATTTTCGTCTTATTTTGGCTTCTTGAATCACCCCCTAGAATATTCACTGTCAGTAGAATGTATATGTATACTATATACCCTATATAGTAGAATGGGTCGCATTCGCAAGTTGCTGGTTCAAATCTCCAAACTCACATCGGTTCGCTACCACGCTTTACGCGCCCGCAAGCGGGCGCGCACCCCCCCCCCCTAATCTAGCCCAAACCAAACTAATACCCGGGACAAGGCGGAAAGTGAAATGCGTTATGTCGGAATAAATCAACAGACATAGTAAAAGTTTTTTATTAATATCTCGGAAACTAATAAATTCCCGAAGCAACAATTTTATATTTAGGGTCCTCACATCATTCCCACCCTACCCCCGAAACCTCGTGTCGATCGGCCACTGGGGCCATTCGGAAGTACAGCCATAAAATTACACAAGTTTATAGTTTTAAAAACATTACCCGATTTGATTTACGGATGCGAATATTTTTAAGTTGATTCAAAAGCATACCCTTAAATATCCCAATGTATGAATAAATCGACTTATACCACTTTAAGAAATAACGGCTCATATGTAGGCGTAGAACTAGAAAATGTAATTTTTATGATACTGTTTCAGATGAAAAAAGAGATCAAGAGCCTAAAATATGGCGAGGGGGGGCGCCGTGGACGCCGCCGTGGAGGCCGCCGTGGAGGCCGCGGCGGCAACCCCATTATCATCAATCATTTTTAATATATTTAATTTTTAATTTAAAATAATAAATATATATAATACATTATAAGTACTCAATGATTGTTTATTTTTTTGTTTTAATAGAATGTAAAACTTTCACATTTTCTATCGTATCGGCATGAACGTTTCAGTAACATACTGCTTAGATTTTCCAGATGAAAATGAATTTAAACACGATATTTCGGATTATTTTTAGCTTTATTAGATTTGAAATGTTACGCATTTATATTTAATTATCTAGTACAGTTCTAGAAATAATCCGATTCACACCGTATTTGAATTCATTTTAATGTGGAAAATCTCAGCAGTGTGTTACTGAATATTGAAAACGTGACGTTTTACATTTTATCAACACTGTATGCCTCTCCAACCGAGATTACAAGCCGCCGCCGAACTGCCCAAGTCCTCACTGGTCGGGACGGACGCGGCGTTGAATCCGTATCGCGAACAGAACCCTAATTCCCAGTGTTCGTTTCTCGCTTCTTTCTGGCAGAAGGGGGGAGCGAGATGGAACGCTTTGCCTGCGCGACGGCCGGGAACGCAAAGGACGGAGTGTCAGGCGTCCGAAAGACGGAGCGAGACAAAACAGCAACGCATCGTCTGTCTCGTACCGTCCTCGCTCGCTTTCAGTGGCTCTCGCTCGCTCTCGTTCCATCTCGCTCTCGCCTTCGCCGGACAGGAGTGAAACAGAAGTGGTGGAAATAGCGAAAAATCCACATAGTGTACCCCAAACCGAACCCGTAACAAGACAATACTGTAGTATCTTTTATTTGAGTTTATCCAGATATTATCTTTGCCCATTTCTGTTCTCTAGCAGCTTCGCCGTGATTCATTCAAGCCTTCCTTACGAGAAAATAGTAATAGAGGAAATAAGGCAACAGCGCGATATACCTCTCGATACGTCTCGGCAACTATGTCTTTCCTATATTTATCGGCTAGCTTGGACTTCTACCGGTTCTGATGGTAAATGGCGCGAAAATACCATCAGCGCTGGGGCAGAGAATCCTTGAAGCTTCATTCTGTCATTTCTCGAGTCTGTCTCAGTACACGATTCATAAATTCATTATTATTTCAACGTACGATGCTTATTAGCGTTCAAACGCACCAGACCACCCTGCACGAATGTCTACCGGAGGCAACTATACCCGCAAAAACCTTCTTCTTGCCGATTCCAGGACGAAAGTCGGTTGAAACGGTTTGTTTACTACATCGCGTATAGGCAGGATCGGCGAAATCATTATGCAAGTCATGTGCCGCATAAGGGCGCCAGCAGAATGGGACGCTAAAAAACTATATCGCACGCTTAATAATAAAGGAATCCAACTCCCACATAAACGAAATGTACACCCCGTAAAGACAAATCATATTAAATAGAAAACAGGTGCAAAAATTTAGGGGCACCAAAAATTTTCTTGCATACGGGCGCCAGCTAACCTCGCGTCGGCCCTGCGTATACGTCACGCTGGTGCTACGTGCTGCGGTACACCACTAGCGCCACCAACGGAGAAGCCTTGAAGCCTCATTCTGTCAGTTTTCGATTCATAAATTCATTATTATCTCAACGTACGGTGGTTATTAGCGTTCAAACGCACCAGACCACCCTGCACTGATGTCTGCTAGAGGCAACTGTACCCGCAAAAACTTCCTTCTGGCCGATTCCAGGATGAAAGTCGGTTGAAACGGATTGTTTACTACACGCGTATACGTACACGCTTTTCTTAGCTTGTGTGAGCGTACGCACACATTCAAGGCCCGCTGAGACGGCAGCCTTAAACCAAGTTGTAAGTACTGCAAATTCTAAACTCCATGAAATTGAGTTTACTGAATGTAATCACTTAATTCTTTTTGTTTCTGTCTA
Organism: Andrena chrysosceles; assembly: GCA_963855975.1. Lineage (NCBI taxonomy): Eukaryota > Metazoa > Arthropoda > Insecta > Hymenoptera > Andrenidae > Andrena > Andrena chrysosceles. Next base: position 66,421,627 of record OY979766.1, read on the forward strand.
TTTTGTAATACCTTCATGGTAATTTTGGTTTAAAATAGTTTTGTTCAGTTTCTCACGGGTCTCCTGGAAAACCACACCCTAGCGAGCATGGACCTGTACAGATCTTAGACAAAGCCGAATCCCGTAATAATCCTGAGTTAGTCTCACATTTCTACGTTTACATTATTTAAGGGGGGGAGACCACTGTCAGAAATCTGAAATTTTTTTCTTTTTTTACATTTTCTGAAAGGCATACGTTTCAAGAATGTTCACTCCAAATTTTATGAAGAAATTTGCAAAATTGACAGAGATATGGTGTTTTTCGTGAAGCGGTGTCCAACGCGCGACTGAGTCACGCGGAACATTGAACACGTTTTCCTCAGAATGACATTTTTGAACCGCGTTGACAGTCTACAGAGAAAACTATACGTCCAATTGACATGAGCAAGGACATTTATTGTACGGAAACCCCGTCGCTATTACGTGACGATCAGCTTTTTTCAATTTTCGACCTGCTTCTATTTTTGTAGCAACATTTCCCCAATTTTGTACACCAAAAACATGACTTTTCTTTCAGTGGTCCGCCATTTTGTTATTTTTTACGATTTTGACATTTTTTGATCGTCACATAATAGAGGTAAGCTTCTAGTTTCTAAATATTATTGTTTTTTTGAATTCCGGTTAACCATATGGTCTGGGCACTGTCAACGCGACAAGCATGTTTTTGCCGGAGCTCAAATTTTGACGAAGAGTATACAGGAAACGGATTTATGAATTGATTGAAAAAAAAAATTCTTACCCTTCGATATATACACTATTAACTATACTAAGCAATAAATTGATTTACTTGCGTTGTTTGGTTGAAATAAATTCCCGAAAACACCCTTACATTTCGGACCGTCACAGTGGTCTCCCCCCTTAAGGTAACATTAATTTTGGGTATTAATGATAAATGTTAAGCCATGCGAGAGAAATATCGATTCCTACCGCTCAGTTGTTATCAAATGAAACGCCCTCACATAACACAGTTGATTAACATCTGTAACATTGCATTGATATCAATACTGCATGAGTGCATATATAAAAAAAAATGTTTGAATATTTCTTTTGGAAAATTGTAAAAGTCATGGGTTTATTAAACTGAGAATTCAAAAAATAAGAATTCAACAATATCTTGTAAAAAGTCCACGCTTCATCATCATTGTATTTATTTCATTATTCACGTTATTGTATTTATATCATTATTTTGTTGGACAGTGTTATTAATAATTTGTACTCATATATATATATATATATATATATATATATATATATATATATATATATACAAGTCTTATGTAAAATCTCATCATGGATTCGCACCTTTAGAAAGGTACTTGTATAATCGTTTTATTCCTTTCTGATACTATATATCTAAACTTGGACTATGAAACAAGTACACATTTCAAAGAATTTCCTTCCAAATTTCCGAAGATTAGAACATTTTATTCATTTATTCGTTTACCAATATACATATCCAAATTTCCGAATATTCTTCGGAAATTTGGAAGGAAATTCTTTGAAATGTGTACTTGTTTTATATTCCAAGTTTAGATATATACCTAAGGTCGGTATCATATATATTGGCCGGTGAGTTTCGTGAGGGGTATTCTCCCACCACACCGTTTGTTTGCCTCGGTGCTCCTTTTCTCAACGTTTTCTGACTCGCTCTCGTTCCATCTCGCTTTCGTCTTCGCAGAACAAGAGTGAGCCAGAAATGGTGGGGATACTGCCAAGCTTCTGGGGTGTAGGCCAACCGAGCTGTCAGCGTAGAAATTCACACATCAGAATAGGTGTGCGTTAGCAACGACAAAATTCAGAAACTTTATTGGTCAGAACATTAATTCTTTCTCGATAGCTTCATCTCGTATTGGTCTACGCATAGCTTCGTAACGCACACAACTGTAACGTTAAGGATACAAAGAAAAAATCACAATGGTACAATGAAAAAATGTATTAAATAATATTAAGCAGATATATTTTTATACAAATAAATATTTTAATACAAATAAATATTTTATTCAAAATACTTGAATTACCGTCGTAAATTATTAGCTTTACAAAATAAATGATATACAAAAATTGCGCCAATTATCACAATGGCTATTTATACAAAGTAAAAATCACAATGGTACAATGAAAAAATGTATTAAATAATATTAAGCAGATATATTTTTATACAAATAAATATTTTAATACGAATAAATATTTTATTCAAAATACTTGGCGCTGCGATCTAAAATACATCATACGTAGCGTATGCACATACACACATCCCCAAACGCACGCACAGGAAAGAAAGAAAAAGATTATTGCAATTTATACATATTTATTCAGTTTAGCAACACCAATTCGGAGAGCAGCGCCAAGTATTTTGAATAAAATATTTATTCGTATTAAAATATTTATTTGTATAAAAATATATCTGCTTAATATTATTTAATACATTTTTTCATTGTACCATTGTGATTTTTACTTTGTATAAATAGCCATTGTGATAATTGGCGCAATTTTTGTATATCATTAATTTTGTAAAGCTAATAATTTACGACGGTAATTCAAGTATTTTGAATAAAATATTTATTCGTATTAAAATATTTATTTGTATAAAAATATATCTGCTTAATATTATTTAATACATTTTTTCATTGTACCATTGTGATTTTTTCTTTGTATAAATAGCCATTGTGATAATTGGCGCAATTTTTGTATATCATTAATTTTGTAAAGCTAATAATAATTTACGACAATGTTTTTAAATGGGATTCTTTTTGATGGGTTAATAAAAATGTCCGCGATATGAGTAATGGAATAACACAGCATTTTAGCTGTGTATATGTAGTTGTGTCATCTTAAGCGCAGTTGGAAAGTACCTTTATGTACTTGCAGCTCATTTTGATTTCACATCTTTTTTTATATTGTAATTAGATTATTTTCTTTTTTTGTGTGATTATATTATTTTCTTTTTTGTGTGATTATATTATTTTCTGTTTTTGTGTGATTATATTATTTTCTTTTTTTTGTGATGTACTTGCAGCTCATTTTGATTTCACATCTTTTTTTATATTGTAATCATATTTTTTATTTATGTGATTATATTTTTTTGTTAATTATACTTTATTCGTCCTTGACTTTTTCATGTTTCTTTGTCTTTTTTTATATTTATTTGTTGATAATACTCTTTTTTTTCCCCGACTTTTTCATGTATACTATTTTCTTTTTTTTTGTGATTTTTGATAATACTTTTCTTGTCCTCGACATTTTCATGTACTTGGCGTATTTTTTACTTTTTTAAAGTTTTTTTGGGGGATCTCACTTCTTTTTACAAAGCTAATTCATGTACTTGGCGTAATTTTGTTACTTTTTTAAAGTTTTTTTTTGGGGATCTCACTTCTTTTTACAAAGCTAATTCATGTACTTGGCGTAATTTTTTTACTTTTTTAAAGTTTTTTATGGGGATCTCACTTCTTTTTACAAAGATAATTCATGTTCTTGACGTCATATTTTTTTACTTTTTTGAAGTTTTTTTTGGGATTCAGAATTTCAGCTTCTTCTTTTTTACAAATTTTTCCCTGTCACGGGTACTAAAAGTAAGGATAAAGTAAGGAAATCCCAATAAATTATAAATTCTGATCTATCTTCGTTACACGTCCACGCGTTTACGGCGCACTGCAGCCTATCGAGTGATGTTAGAAGATAAAGCTAGTTTGGTAGCCAGTAAAGCTTACTCGGAATACTCGGAATAGCGCAAAGCAGCTCAGCGAGTGTACTTTTATTATTTTTTGATTAAGGTAATAATATCAATAGTATGTTCCAATAAATTTTTTTCTCTAATGTAGATCACACTGCATCATCTTCTGCTTTGATTATCTGTAAATAAATATAAAAGCCACATTTTAGTTATATACATACAACTTAACGTAGAACTTACTTTTTAGAGTGGCCTTTTGCTCCAGTGAATGTAGCGACTACATAATGTGTCCGAAAGAAGTGAGAACATATGGTAGAAAGTCTTGTTAGAGGAAATTTAAAAAATGCTAATAATAATTTAGCGAAAATGAACGAAGAGATTCAATATTTTTATTGGTGTTGGTTTAGTATATTTATTGGTGAATTGAAATATTGTTAATGGAAAACTAGTAAAATTAATGAATAGCGTAGAAACTACTGTGGATTTTAATATAATATATTAAAGTATTATGAATATCTTTCACAAAAGATTGGAAAGTATCAAGGGAGATGTATTTTCAACGTACTTTCTTGTCTAATGTGACTCACTCTACATTGCAAGCGGTACGCCATAATATTCTTAATCTTAATTCTTAATGCTACGCTAATTTGACAAATTTTGTCGATTTACCTTATTTGACAAATTTCCAGAAACTTGTGCGAAACAAGATGCTTCTCTGTCTATCTCTAACCTTCTCCGGACAACTTCCAAGTCTGCGACTCTACATAAGAAATCTATTTAAAAATTTTTGGCGACTGACCTTGTTAATTGAGACAATAATTCAGTCTCCTATTTAATGTAAAAACTCGTGACATTTCAAATTTGGACAACTTACCTTATTTGATACTTGGCAGGTTATGATGGATTGACACTTGGTAGGTTATAAAATTCAAATAGTATACATAGGTATATATATATACAGTATTGTCTCCGTATGTACCCGCTGATCGGGACCGGCGTTGGGCACTCAGAGAGGACAGATCCCTAATTCCGAGTGTTCGTTTCTCACTTCTTTCTGGCCGAAGGGGGAGCGAGATGGAACGCTTTGCATGCGCGGCGGACGTACGCGAACGTATCTCGCTCGCTTTCGTTCCATCTCCCTCTCGCCTTCGCCGGACAAGAGTGAGACAGAAGTGGTGGGGATAGCGACAAGTTCACAACGCGTACAGCAAATCGGGCACATAGGGAGACAATACTGTATATATATATATATATGTATGTACAATGACGGACGACGATCCCTGCCGAATGATACCGAGAGTCGACGAATCGACGAACGAAACATGTATTAGTTCCGTTTTGGTTGAAGGTGTGCGTGTAACGCGTATACGTATTATGTTGACGAAAATTTGGCTTGAAGAATCAGAATCAGAATCAGAAGAAAATCTTACCGTTTCCGACTGATTCATGAGACGATATTATGATATCTCTGTCATGCGTGGACAGATTTTATTGAAATTGGTCTCATTCGAAAGCTTATATGCGGTTTACATAAGAAAAATGCCTTTAAATTTAGAAAATATTGCAAGCGTGATGAGATATTAATGAAATAATTTTCAGGTTAGGTTGGAATAACTATGCTTCGAGTAAAGATACACGGCAGCGACAGATGTCTTTTTTTCATGTAGTTGGCGTCGAGACGCTACCGCGTCTCTAGATATAACAGCCAAACGGCTAGGTTCAGGCGGAGCCGAGCAGCGTTCCCGTTACTCCACCATACCCCGCGACGACCGCGCAACTGCAACTGACAAATCCGCGATCGTCAGATGGTGGTGGCTGATTTCCCCTCGATCGCTGCTCGCGAAACCGAATTCACCGGCCAATGTATTTGATACCGACCTTAGTATCAGAAAGGAATAAAACGATTATACATGTACCTACTTTCTAAAGGTGCGAATCCATGATGAGATTTTACATAAGACTTTTCTATTATGAGAGAAAAATCTAGCAAAGAAATAGTTACGACAGATAAGATTTTTGGAAATATATCATGAAACTCGCTTCATGAGAGTCTAATTTCATGAATCTAATGACAAAATAATTAAAAAATAATAAAATAATGAAAATGAATGTCTGAAATTAAAGTCTTATGTGAGACACAATATTTGTGTCTCATGATGAATTTGCACTTTCGGTAAATTCCAACAAGTTAATTATGGCAGTTCACACATAAATACTTCTCCTCTGACAGACCATGCGCGTTTGGGGAAGGGATTAGAATATTGTCACTAAGTATTCCGCTATTCAGTTACTTCAGTTTGTGTATATTTATGGAGTGAAAAACATCAAAAGTTGAAGTAAGTGTATGAGTATTGCAAACTCAACGCAGTGGACTAAACTAAATGCAGGTAAGCATTACTTAAAGTAAATGTTTCTGCTGTAAAAAGTTACTGTAGAATGTGAAATATGAAAGAAAATATTAATTTTCGTGTTGTTTTACGATATATATATAATCCAACAAGACAGTGCTGTTAACACATACGGCGAAAATTGTCGAAGAATACTTATTCAAAGTGAAAATTTCTGGTCTTCAATGGCCAGTGTGCTCACCAGATCTTAATATCACCGAGACTTGTGGATTACTATCGCGAGTTGTCGACGCTGAAGGCCCACAGTTTGGAAACATGCATGATTTAAAAACTTGTACCTATTAAAAGAGAATGGGAAAATTTATCCCAAACAAAAATTGAAGAATGTACCTATAATTCTTTACCTACTAGAATGACAGAAGTCATCGAAAATAAATGGGGTTCTGCACACTATTGAAAACACTGTATAATTACATTTTCTCCATATTTTTGTATATATAGCTTATGCTATATGAACTAAACATCTATATTTTTCAAGTGTGCTTTCATTTTGTCTGTGTCCATTTGTACGTTTATATTTTTACTAAGAGAACTCGTTGAAGCGATGCCGATCTAGGATATGTTTGCATATTCGTAGAAGGTAGTTTTTACATATTATTCGCAGTTTTTACGCTATGATAATTCTAACATCAGAAATTAAAGATATGTAGCACGCGTGTGCTATCGTTTTGTCTGGGACTGTAGATCCAGATCAGCGCTGTTCAAGGCAGTTCTCCCGTCCCCGGTTAGAAGTGTGACTATGATTATCGATAGATTATCGATATCTTATTGATACTTAACGATATTTCGACAATATCATTAAGATATCGTTAAGACGAATAGAAGCGGCTGAAGTAGAATGCGACGCATTAATTGTAATAAAAGCAGTCAAAATCTATTTAATTTTATTGGAACTTATTGCAGACAACATATCAGTGTAGGTACGTTGGCGTTGGTTGTAATTTTGTTCTTCTGTCTTGAAGAATTTGTCCCGTTTTAGAAAATAATCGACAAATTATGTAATGACAAATGTTTTATACCCATAGTGAAAAGTTTTGCAAAATATATAACAATATAATAACACGATAACACTAGTATCTATATATATTCTTCGAATCTTGCTGTAGTCGATCGCAGGTAACTCTCTCGCTGTTCATTGATTCTCACTCTGATTCACACCATCGTATGAATGCATATAAGGTTGGAATGAATTTCTTCGTATATGAGGGGCACCATCAGGTAGGGAGCAATCTTTTAAGTGCTTCGCGTTGAACTTCATATATCTCTTGCAACTAGGGAATACAGACCCGGCCAATATTTACTATCCCGGGACTGCGGGATTTTTTAAAGTCTATCTCGGGATTCCGGGACTAATCGCGGGATTGGGTAATAGAAAATTTCTGTAATTAAAATGATTTATTATGTGTTAAACTTCTAAATCTTTATTTAAAGTAAACAAACTTACTTTCTCTCATTAGTCTGAAACATAAGCCTAAATCATTTTTAACAATAAGTAGATAACTATTATGAAGTATTTTGGAAATGGGAATGAAGAAACAGCAAAGCACCTAAAGTAGGTACATATCTACAATGTTTCGACTTCGACATTACCTACGTGTTCGGACAAGTTGCGATTTTGAAATAGGGTGACCTGTCCAGTGAGTGAACACTTAAGCTGCATGTCTCTTAAAATTAGTAATCAAAAGTCGTTATTTAATCCCCTGAATGTTATTTCTGTAAACGAGCTGTTTTATTACTAAAGTCAGATATCCCGGAACACAATTCTAGTAATGTTTGATATTTATAACTTTCATTAAAAGTCTGGCAGAGGATTGAAATATTAAATACGAAAATGGGTCAATGACCAGTGTGAGTGAACATAAATTTCTAGTGAATAAACAGGGGTATTCACCCCAGTGAGTGAACGGGATAATAACAGTGGTTAGGTTTCCAAACGATATTTAGACGATTTTTTGTGTAAATAATTTTTCATTCTTCAATTGCAATAATATTATTGATTTGATACTTTACTAGTCTTATAAGATCATAATTATGCATAGTTGAAATTTGGTTTCTGGGGTGGGTTAATCTAACCTCCACATTGACGGCGAGAGTGTCAAGAGAAAAAAAGCCCGAATAATTCATGTTCATTCATTGATAAACTTAGAAAATGTCAGCGAAATGCGAATGATCGGTCGTTCACTCATTAGTATTCACTGGTATATCCCATCCAATGCATGAACACCTAAGAAACTCGACACATTCTTAAAAATCCGTTATTTCATACAGTATTTTTCGCTAAAGAAACATATAACAATGTAATTATAATAACAAATTTATCAGAGATCCATTAAATGCACCTCAAAATACAAATTGTAGATATCACGTAACAAGACTTACCTTGAACTTGTGGGACGCCATGAGGATAACTGCTGAATAAACGTAATTAATACCGTATCGGTTATAATTAAACAGAAAAACGGTTTTGCGAGATATCTGTGGGCTTCCCGTCTAGATGGCAGTGTCAGTTTCAACGTTAAGTGAGCGCCATAGGCATTAATTTTTCCAATTATATCAGCAACAGGGGGCTGCCACTCTCATTTGCGATTCTGGGACAGTGTTTCGACTGCCACCTAAGCAGTTCCAATTTTTTCGAACTAAAATTCAATATGGCCATGCACTAGTGTTTATGCTCAAATGTATCGTATCGAACTGTAAGCTCCCATTTGCTTATTATTTGAGGTAGTCGAAGCAACAACGGACCAACTCACATTAAAAAAAAATTTCCCCATTTTATATGGTTCGTAGAGCCTATTGGAATACCTACGTTATTACTACTAATTCAACTTCGAAAAAAATGTAGGTTAGCTCGTTTTTGCTGTGACTGCTTTATTTCACACAATGCAAGACGTCCTCAAATCAGTTGATGCACTGCATCAAAACTGTTGTAAAAGCTGTCGAAGAAAAGGGACTTATCATCCTCAGTATGGTTGACGATTAAAATACAACAAATGTAGCAGCAATTAATAGATTATTACTGGATTCGCAGACTATGTTGGACGGCCACATTTAATTTTAGTTCGAAAAAATTGGAACTGCCTAAGTGGCAATCGAAACACTGTCCCAAAATCGCAAATGAGAGTGGCAGCCCCCTGATCAGCAACGTTCACTAACTAATACATATAGTTTAATTAGTTATATGTGACTTAATATTATTATTTAAATAAATCATTATTATTATTGTCCTTATTATTATGAAATCACTAGTAGTAATCACTTTATTGATCCCCAATGGGGTTACAATCTCCTCGCACTCTTCTCCTTAACATTTATCCTATATCTACCTTAACCTAACTTATCTTAACTTATCCTATGTCCTTAAATCTACCATCGCCCGCTCGCTCGCTCGCCTCCGCATCGACCTCCCCCCTCTCACGCACGCCCACGCCCCCTCCTCCGCCTCTTGGACCTCCGCTTCCGCACGCTTCCCCTTCCACTCTCGATCCTCTTCTCACCCATTCACCATCCATTCCTCCACTTTCCTCTCCTAAGCCTTCTCTCCTTCTCTCCAATCTCCTCATCCACTCCTCCCCCTCCATGAAATCACTACATTTATTTATTCTATTTATTTTTATATTTTTCAGGTGTTCATAATGTAATTTACATTTTTAAAAAATACCCAAATTCTCGGGATTATTTATATCAAATCCCGGGATTTTTGGAATAAAAAACAGCAGGGATCGTGGAATTCCTACTTGCAACGCTCTCTCAGACCGTAAAACCATAAACCACTTGGGTAGACACGTTGTGAAAAAATACAGTCTTACTAGTCATTATACTGTTTTCTAGCTGTTATTTGGAATTATGAAAAATTTTGTTACTGAAGGCTAGCATCGATTTGATTTATGACTGTACTGCTTGCACTCTTGAGATGTAACGGAGGCTAGGGGATTAACATCTATTTGTCAGTTTTTTCCGGTTCGGATTGAACACCACTTGATTATAACAAAATGTAGTATATTAATAACTTATAGTTGCTTGCAAAAAGAAATATACGAGAAATACATCGTGACTATATTCATATGACAGTACGGCATGTAAAACAGAGTTTCAAGTAACATGTTATCAGATAATAGAAATACGTGAAAATGTGATATACTGCCAATGCATTAACGTATGATTGAATTGTGAAAAGGGGAGCACGTGCAAACTTTGTCATCTCTCCGTCAATGTGGTCGTTCATTCCATTTTCTCCGATGAAACAGGCACCGTCTGTTTCGCATACTTATTGCTTTGTCTTAGAAACAATGAGAATATTCTATATGTATAAACAACCAGGCATGTATATGGTGATGGCACACATAGGAGGTATATACATGTCTAGTAGGTAGGTAATGAGAGTTCTGGATACGGTTGGCGAGGGGGTAAGGCGGGGCGGGGGGAACCGCACCTGGAGCACGGGGCGAGGTATGGAGGGGGGTACCGTACCTAGGGCGAGGGTGATGACGTCACAGGGGAGAGAGTGCGCAACCGTTGGCGGTGGTGGGGGTAATTGATCAACTGTTGGAGCGAAAATACCCTAGATTTGATTTAGTGACACCGCCGATCGATGAAAAATCCCTAGATTTAATTTAGCGACATCGCCGACATCACAGATCCGATATTGACGCCACCTGCCGAATTTTTAAGGTACATTGTCGTTGCCGCGGAATCTCAGTACACGCGCGGGGATCGGTACGCAGGCGCGAAAGGATGTAACGCGGATGCTGTAATTCGACACCGATACCTATTCGAGATTAATTAAGGAGGTTCGATACCGGAGACAAAATAGTGAGAAATCTGTGAAAAGTGTTTTCATCCAATGTTTAAAGTGTAGTCCGCATTGTGTAAAAATTTCAAGTCGATTGACCGCACGGTTTTTGAGAAAATTGAAGTCAAAGTTGCGCTCTTATACAGGGTCATCGTTTAATCCTGCAACCCGCGCGCGCGCGAACAGACGAAAATGGTAACACCGCCTCACGGACGCATTCCACTACAACCATGCACCGGCCCAGCGCAGAGCTGCCTGCGACCGTTGGACAAGAGTGATGCCCGAGCTTCGAAAATTTTAGCGTCGCAAAGAGCTAGGTATTGGGAATTTCCCGACCCAGGTAATCGAGCCGCGCGCTCCGCTTTTATGATCGGTCTACCACTCGCACCCCAGATCACTGTAATGAGGTTTGAAAATAATGTCAACAGATCTCATACCCGTCTCAACTTCAAAAATTTTAGCCACGACAGGGTTGACGGTTCCTTGTACGGAGAGATTTTTCGCCACCTGCTTGTAAAAACCACAGTAACGGCACATCGTTCCAAAAAATGACATTAACGGAAGCCGGTATAGGCGTGGCGTTGAGTAGCTAAAACATTCTAACACAAAAATTCTAGAAAAAACATTCAAACACCGCTACAATCAAAGACACGTCGCATTAGTTACCCCTTACGTCTGATCTAGGTATGTACCGCATTAAGGATAAAATCATAAAAAAGAAAACCAGAACAATAGATTCTGAGGTCTGCAGAACTAACACATAATTGAATAAAAATTTAATTTCTCAATTTATAAATGTAATGATACAGAATCAACTAGCCTATTGTTTATCAACACCACGAATTTTAAAAACAGCGTTAAATACATTATCAAATAAACAGTTTCCAACAGCTTTTTAAACAATTATGGTTAAAAAATTGATAAAAGAAAAATTAAGTAAACGTAAAATATGTTAAATTATCCATCATTAAGAGGGATTAATTTTTCTTCATTTTTTTGGCGCAAATTGCATTCCGATATGTCTTACAGTTCAAAACTTATACCAAAAAGACCCCAAAATTTTCAACCGGGGCCGGGAAATTCTGAATAGTTCTTTGCAACGTTAATTTGACAGGGACCAGCCCAAAATTCTCGAAGCTCGGGCATCACTGCTGTCCAGCGGTCGCTTGCAGCTCTCCGAACGCGGGGACGGTGCATGGTTGTAGTGGAATGCGTCCGTGAGGCGGTGTTGCCATTTTACAAGTTCGCGCGCGCGCGGGTTGCAGGATTAAACGATGACCCTGTACACAGGCTCTTATGGGAGAAGCGATAAAATTTCTATAAAATGTTACACAAGGTCCTTAAAAATAGTGAGAAAGTCCTAAGGAATGTTGCAATGAAAAGCTTATGTATTCCTATGAAATTCAAAAAAAAAATCGGTCATGTACCGTCTGGTTTATTAGATAATTGAATAAATAGACAGCAATGTGCTCGTATTTTTGGAACTGTTTGAAACGTGGCAACGCTGTACGCCGGGTAGTGAAGTATATACGTAGGTTAGAGTTCCTTATTACGATGCCCTTTATCTATTAGTGTGCTTTTATATTTAAATATGTATATGAAATAAATATGGAAAGATTTTTTTTCAACTAAACTGTTTCACTTAGTAAAAAAAATTCTACGCATAAAATCTTGAAAGAATGAACTATTTATGGTTACAAATTTGTAAAAGAAATTATACTGGATGTATAAACGTTATTTAATATTTTACCGAATATTTATAATAATATTCATTTAATTTACATAAAAGTTATGTTAGTGGAAATAAGTAAAACTACAAAAGGCCATAGTATTAATTATATTTATCTTCAGAAACAGTAACACTTAAAATTAATATAATAAATAATTGCTATTTTATATATAACTTACAATCTAATTATATTTTATAGGAACTGTTGCAAGGATCTATTACAAATATTTAATACACTATATTATACTATAAATAATTGTATTTAGCATGATGCCATTGATTTTAACTATTTTAAAAAACAGTTTATAATTTTTTGTTTTTTATCAATTGAGCTTTACCATTTACTCTTTGCTCAAGTAGTTCGATTGCATTTTGTTCCCCTTTTTTGCAAATCCTTGAGATTTGTTGAAAAGAAATATTTTCTTCCGCTAATCTCTTTAGCATCACCTTCGAAACAATTTCAATAAATGGATTCAACGTTACTAAGCATGCCTTACTTTCTTTTTGTTTTTCTACTGCCTTTACAATAGAAGTAAAACTTTTCGCATTTTCAATTATTTCGTTATAAGTAAAAACATGGTTGACTAATTTTTGTAATACTATAACGTCAAATATTGCATCATGTGCTTGCTCCACAGATAAATGGAGTATCTCTTTGGCTAGCGTTACTAATTTAAATCCTCCCTTTTCTTTCGTATCAGGAAATCGCTTTTTACATAATTGTAAGCTGTCACTTACTCCTTCCACTACTGCACAAAAATCATCTAACAAAGAAACCTCTATTAATTTTAATATTAAACGTGATGAACAAAATTGCTATTATGTGCAACTAGTATGCAAAGTTTTCCAATTTTTTTTAAATAGTCCAAGACTTCACCCAGTACTATTCGTAACGGTGACGACGAAACTTTTATTCCACGGAGATATAAATCACCGCATTCGTTGGTTATTCCATGGACTCCAGTAGCTTGGAATTGATGTTTTTCGTAGGTACAATATACTTATTAATTACGAAATCATTATATTTTAACGCAATTTGTAAAATGTCATCGGTCATGGAAAAACCTCCCGTTTCAATGTCGAAAAAAACTACAGCTTTAGGACTGTCTACTGAAAATGTCGCCACATCTGAATCCAATGAAGTATCGGCAGGAACCGCTGGCATTTCAAGTAATCCTACATTACTTTCGTAAGTAATTCCTTCCATTACTTGGCGACGATTTTTTAGCTGCTTACGTTTATTTTGAAGAAGATTCCGATTTAATTTGAATGCTGGGGTTTTAGCTTTTGCAGCCCTTAATTTAGCAGATTTGGTACTGCGCTCTATATGTTTTTTAAATGTGATTCGGGACTTAAATTCGCTTTCAGTAATGTATCCTGAACATACTGTTCACCCTTATTTTTTTGCGCCACAGAACATGCCACTCGATAATCACAAGATTCCGAGCTTCCATAAGGTATAGCTTTTGGAGCTTTTTTAGAAATGATATTATTCAGGCTCTCGTTAGCTTGGGTTGATGCACAAGCCACAAATTTGTCAGTATTATTACTTAATTTGTGAAAAATAGATTTTAATTCTTCAAAAAGTATAGGATTTTTCAAAGTTCCATTTATTGTCTTTTGTTTATAATTTTCTTTATTTTTCAAATATTTACACCAATTGCCACAATTAGTATGTATATTGAAGGCATGATAGGGCACATTTTTTTATGGCAGCTGCCATTTCTGGTGCGTTCCCTCGATGTTGCGCCATAGCATACGTAAAACCTTTGTGCAACTATTTAATAACATCTGATGTCATTTCCTTCTCAGGATCTTTACTTTTATCTATTTTGTATAAGAGACTCTTTACTCCTTTGGATGTGTGATTTTTGTCAGACTGTTTGATTATAGTATGATTCGCTACTTTTCTTATGGCACAAATACTTGAGCTATCATTGTCACCAACGAATACTCCTATTTCAATATTCTTTTCTTTTAAAGTCGAGCTTTGGGTTACTAATTCCACGGCAACATCTGGCTCCATAGCCTTTGCTGTACCGTAATAATTTAATCTGCAATCGTGAACATTTTTTGCATGCCCGTTGTCACACATGCGACATTTCCGATTTCTCGTAGCAAAATCCATGGCCTTACCAGATTCGCAACCTATAATATGACCACTTCCATTCAAACTATTATATTGGGAACCTGATCCTCGTGTATGCCATGCCATGTCATAGCTACCAAAAACTCTAACACATTCATTATTATTATCATCAACTTGAGCTAACTGTGACACTGCTTGTGTTCCTGATGCTTCTATTAACTCGACTGATGATTCTGTTACTACTGGATTGTACATATTGGGTGTAAGAAAATTTTCTTCAACTGTTTCAGGCCTAAAAGTAACAAAAACAACTAAAAAATACAAGTCATTTTTTTATTACATGTTAAATTTATTACAAACATTACATTTTTGTGTAAGCAAATGTATTGTTTATAATATTTATAATAATGTGTATATGTACAAATTAAAAATTGAAAATGTGTAATTATATTACTATTTCAATATATCCCAGGATTTAAATTAATGCATGTTTATGTAAAATGTCACTCTAATGATTTTTCGTAATACCTTAGATTTTATCTTTTGTATTTTAATTTTTTTAATATTTATTTTAATTAGTACAAATTAAAAATTAATTTTCAATTTAATGACAAATTAATTTTTAATTTTTGTGGGGTGAATGTGCCAGTGGGTGACCGGTGTACCATTGACTGTACCACCGGTGCTCGGTCACCCAATGGTACATTCACCCTATCTCAAATTATTTTCAATACGTAAATAAACTTACAAACGCTTTTTTATTTCATTTAAATTAGCAAGTGTGAGTCTTCTTTCTTGTTCGCAAGCTTCTACACAGTTATCCTTAGCTATGCTTTCGACTACCGGTCCAATTTCTCTTTCATGTTTCTTGAAAGTACACGCAGTCATACTTGGTATATTCATTACATGCAAAAATTTATTAATTGATGTATGGCCAAGTCCACAGTGAAGAGCACCTAAAGCATAAACATAAAATAAAATTATTACATGTACGCACTAGAAATATTAAAGCTTATTAACTTTTATGCATACTTTTACATGTTATTAAAAAATTTTCTTATAACATACAAATTTATTACAATACCTACGTTGTTTTAAAAATATTTATTTCACATTTCAATTTTGAACTGAAAATCTCTTATATAGTAATTAAATTGATATTTACACTTACCAAAAACAGCTTTAGAATTTACGTCGAAGAGCTGTCTATGTGATCCTGTTGGTCCCTGATGCATTTTCCCTGTAGAAACAGTAGTAGTCGCGAGACATTTTCGACACCTCACTATTAGCATTGACGCTAATTCTTTTCTTTCTTCTTTTTCCACATCATCAAGAGACAGGATTTGTTTACAAAATTGACAGTATAGCTGTTTCGCCATAACCGTGAAATCAACGATGCGGCGTCCAGAAACGACATGCTCTTTCGCGTCACCGTCACTTTCTATTTTTCTCTTTCTCCGCATTTTCCCGGTTTCCAGCTGTTTCACCCGTAATTGGTAACATTTCTCATTCATAAATTTGCCTTTATATCTACATTGTTCCATCTCGATTACGAAAAAATTATGAATGGTTACGCACGTGCAAAAGGACGCCACAAATGTCAGATGGAAAGGGAAAAAAAGATGGACGCAAAGCGACATTGCCGCATTTCACTCACATTTTTTACGCTACTTTTAATGCAAATATTGTGTTTCTAGCTGCATTAAACATACTTTTTGTTTAATTGAATTCCAAAACAAAATATGTAGTAATAATTTTATTAGGAATAGACATGTGTTGCGCGATTCTGTGGGGACTTTAGTTAAACCGTGGGTCCGTGCCCGTGGAGCGCTGAAAGCACTCAGCTCGCGAGTCGGTGCGGGAATTTGAATAATATAAACTCTGGTAATCGGGTAGAACTTAGTATATTCGACAACGTTTTCTGTCCTGCTGCCAGGATAGATCTGACATTTTACAAATTAACTTCTAGCTCGTCACCTCCGGACGCCCTACTCCTTTAGTTTTGGCGAGTTCCTTCGATTCCCTCTTTTAGTCCCTCAGTCCAATCAGGAAGGTGTCGTCCCTCTAGCTTCGTCAGTGGGTTGTCCTTCATCCCTCTCTTCGTCCTTGGCTCTTCCTCCACGCTTCCCTTGGCTGGTGGTCGAGGCCCGCCTTCCGATTACATACTTTACATACTAAAACTGCGTACAGTACATACATTTCTAGCAGGTAGGTAGGCGCGCAACCCTCAGGGTCAAGACGACGTCGCCGGCGCAAGATTTATGATTTTATGACTTTCAGCCTTTCCTGAGCTGAGTTTTTACCTTAACAGGGCATCGGCAAATATCGAAAGAGAAAATGAGTTTTAAATGGTTTTACGAGACAAACTGCTGCCCGCTCGACGATGTTTGGCACGCAGATGTGGAAAGAAAGTTCAAGCTATTTATTATCCTAGCCTCGCCTAACTGTAGTTTTGAAAATTACTGAAGGCACTCTCAGATTCTTGTACGCTTTCTAAATTTGGGTATCAGCTATTACTATTGTACGAGCACGTTCGAAAACTGGCAAAAAGAACCTTGAAAACACAACGCGCTCTACGTTTTATGAGTCCTGACAATAAACTCTTCCTTGTCCCTTGGTTCAATTATGCTTAAAACTTTCCAGATGTGTTGCTCGCTTCAAATCCGTACGCCTGCAATAAATCTATCTACTACAAAGGCTTTTGAATTTCGCTCCCTATCTGACTTCGATATCACTACGTCCTACAGCTAATTTCACGCGATTACACATATGCACACCAGCGAGCATCGCAACACCTCCCTCCATATAAAAAAAAGGTGTTACCTACAGAAACAGCTTTTCAACACAACAATATATCAATACTAACTTATGTATGTGAAATAGAATGAATAAGTACCTTATATAAATGATTATAACTACGCCTCCTCTTCCCGCGCTAGCGCTGCGGTAAATGAGCTACTCGGTCCACCCATTGTCCCACAGGAAGCACGAGTCGAAGAATGATAGTTACATCACAACATTTTACAGTAGTAAGATATCACTATTCTATTACTATATAATATTAAATTGATTATAATATGTCACATAACTCGTATCCCGAAGTAATCAAATGTCCTAACCAACTTATCTAATTATTCTTATTCATTATAACCCATATAAAGGTGCCGCAATATAATACATGTGATTAACATATTTACTATGGATCTAATCTTATACAAGCTAACTTAAGCTTATTAGTATGAACTATTTTAGTCTTATTCCTTCCTATATCTATTTCAATAGTGAGATCATTGAATATATTAACTACCTTATATGGTCCTAGCCAAGTAGAATCGAACTTTGATTTCTTAGGTTCCCTAAGTAAATAGACATCGTCACCAACAATAAATTTACGGGGATTTACATTTTTATCGTATATTAATTTACTCTTTTCCTTTGCCTGTTCCAGATTGGTTGCTGCCGTAGCCTGAGTAGTTGTAATTGTCGTGAGAAGTTGGTCTAAATATTGGTTGAACATCCGAGGTATTTTCTGTTTAGCGAATTCTGAAGGAATGGTGGCTTTCCTACCAAAAACTAGTTCATGTGGTGTAAAACCAGTAGCTTCATGTACAGAAGTATTATAGGAGAATATTCCGAATCTAATCTAATCATCCCAGTCAGTTTTAACACAATAGTGTTTAAGATAGTCAATGAAGACACGATGTGCCCGCTCTAAAGACCCCAGTGATTGTGGGTGGAATGCGGTAGAAGTAATCCTCTGTATTTTAAAAATCTTACAGAAATTCTTCATTATGGCACTAACGAAATTACTCCCTTGATCTGTATGGATAACTCGAGGACAACCAAACCGACTGATGAATTGCTCAGCTAAAGCGATTGCGACAGATATAGAATCAATAGTAGGTAACGGAATAGCATCTGAATATTTTGTCAGATTATCCTGAAGTGTTAGCAAATACTTATTTCCTTTTCCTGTTACAGGCAATGGACCAACAATATCCATTTGTACTTTTTCGAAAGCCTTATCGGGAGTGTCAGTAATACGCATCGGTTGTTTCGTCTTAGCCGAGAGCATTTTGTTTCTTTGGCAACTTGGACAGGTACGAATAAAATTTGAAATTTCCTTTGCCATTCCTAACCAATAAAAGTCCTCCCTAAGACGTTTGTAGAGCTTGAAAACTCCTTGATGACCACCCACCACAGATTCATGGTACTCTTGAATAATGGCAGGTCTTCTTAAAAGTGGTGGAGTCACAATTTCACCAGTACAGACAGAAATAATATATTGAGAGCTTGTGAAAATTTTTTTTAATAACTGTTCTATGGAAATCCATTCAATGGGTTCGAGATCGTTCCTGAATTTTGAAATACTAATGGTTTTCACATTCAAAGAATCCATGAGATATTTAAGAGATAACATTGAAGACCTTAAATGTACAATAGTTTGTTGCTCTGTAGGGACTGTTTTGGAAAATAGATGAAAGATTAGATACTTTTCACCAGGGAAAACCATTGCCTCACCAATGTTAATACTTTGCCGTTTAATTTGTTCTACAGAAAATTTACCTTGGCTGGACAAATCTTTACTGATTTGTGATACTATTTGGTAATTAAGGGTGAAGAAATGGACAAGATTATCTTTCTGCATATGAAGATGATCTTTCGTATATATGATGGAAGGTAGGATTGAGATATTGGATGTTTGAGATGGTGCCAAAGTATTTGTCGTTAATATGTTGACTCTATGATTTTTACTTGAATCATCATTGTTTTCTGAGGTCATTTCTACGGAGGATCGTGTCAAAACATCAAAAACACAAGGCTCGTCAGCCAGTGCCACACCAGCACTCTCAACAACAGGCTCTCTCGCCAACATCCCAACACGGGCAGTGGACCTCAGGTTAGCGATCTGAGCGGAGTCTTTCGTATAGACCTTCCCGTTAGCCAACAGACCAGCCAGAGCCTGATTCCCACGAGGTACGGAACCTTCCCCTAACGGTGTCTGAAGCGGGGTGCCTTTAATATCGGCCTTTCCGATAACCAACAGACTACCGAGTCGGCGCGAATCCTCCGTACCCCTTAAATTCGATCCTCCAGCCATTACATAGTCTTTGCAAAAATTACCACCAGACTGAGAAGAAGTTCCCTCATTCCCAGAGAAAATTCTCTTACAAGAATGGGGAGTTTCATCCTCATCAGCTGTGTAATATTCGTCACTGTCACTGTTAGTTAAATTAGCGTCAATACAAACTTTATCAAAGATGACCTCAGATTGATGTTCGCAATTCTTTCCGTACGTTAGAAACACGCCGGCTACTAATTTTTCATTATCTGTATTCACGGATTCGTCTAAGTCATTATCCTCATCCTTCTCAGAATTTGCAACTGGTAAATCGTTGGCGCCCACGACAACCCTTTGCAAACGCTTCGAAGTAGAGTGGTCAAGGTCAGTCGTCTCAGAAGCTTGGAATTTTGGGGAAAATTCTTTGTCAGAAATCGGAGGGTTACGGGACAAGGCATCGGCATTAGCATTGATTTTACCAGGTTTGTATACTATCTCATAATCATACTCGTTCAATTTAATTCGCCATCTCATTAGACGGGAAGTGGGATCTTTTACATTATGTAACCAGATCAGTGGTCGATGATCAGTGATTAGGGTAAACTTCTGACCATATAAATAAGGTCGAAAATGCTCCACTGCAAATAAAACTGCTAATAATTCTTTCTCAATAGTGGAATAATTACTTTCAGCGCTATTAAGAGTCCGAGATGCATACGAAATTGGGAGATCTTTCCCGATTTGACCCTGGCTCAATACAGCTCCTACTGCGTAATTAGAAGCGTCTGTAGTTACAAGGAATGGTTGTTGAAAATTTGGAAATTGAAGTAATGGCTCTGAACAAATAATATCTCGTAAACTTTCGAAGGCGAATTGAACATCCTTACTCCAGAGAAAAGGTACTTCTGCTTTTAATAATTGTGTCAGAGGTTTAGCAATTTTTGCCATATGAGGAATAAATCGTCTATAATATCCTACCAAACCTAAAAATTGCTTGATGTTCTTTTTTGTTTTAGGAATCGGAAATTTTTTTACTACTCTGATTTTCTCGGGATCAGGTTTCACACCATTTATAGAAATAATATGACCCAGGTATGTAAGTTCTTGTCTAAGAAAACGACACTTGTCGGGTTGCAAAGTTAAACCAGCGTTTTGTAATCTGGCTAAAAGGGCTTTCAATTTCCGAGCATGTTCTTCCAGGGAATCAGCATATATGACTATATCATCCATATATACAAAGAGTTCGACTCCCTGTAATCCAGACAAAACTAAATCCATACATCTCTGAAACGTTGCTGGGGCATTCTTGAGACCAAAAGGCATCCTATTGAACTCATAATGTCCAAGGGGAGTTGAAAAAGCAGTCTTGGATTTCGATGCACAATCTACGGGTATCTGATGGAATCCAGAAGCTAAATCGAGGGTACTAAAATATTTAGCTGAACCGAGTTGATCTATTATGTCAATGATGTTAGGAAGGGGATAAGCATCGTTAACAGTTTTTTCATTTAATTTCCGATAGTCTATTACCACACGCCAGCGAGGTACACCATCAGGACCAGGTTTTTTAGGAACAATCCAAACAGGTGAGTTATACGGCGATGAAGACGATTGAATTATTTTATTTTCCAATAAAGAATCTACCTGCCTTTTAATTTCCTCCTTATGAACTTGAGGAAAACGATATTGTTTTGTATTTATTGGAATTTCATCTGTAGTAATTATACTATGCCGAATTTCATCGGTTAAACCTAATTTGTCTGAGGGAAGATGAAATTGATAAGGAAATGCATTTATAATCTCCAAAATACTAGCTTGCTCAACATCATTAAGGCCCTCTAAATCAAGAATCTTAAACAATTCAACTAATCTGCGAGCATCGGCCTTTGTTTGACCTACACCTGGATCTCCAGTTCGGGCTGAGCGGGATGCAGGTAAAGCCTCTATAATTTCTTCCAACTCGACCGGAGCTACGTTAATGGTAACAGGATTAAGAGTAGTATTAATCGCTAAAACTTTGGCGAATCCACTCTCCTGTGTAACCAAGACTTCGCCTACATACACCCCTGGTTCTGTATCCAACTTCCTAATATAGCCAGTTTTATTTTCCGTATTTTTTACTGGAATACTAATAAAAGTTTTTGCACGTGGAGGTAAGTTACACGAAAATGATGTTCGGAGTGGAAACTTCATATTACCAAACTGAAGGCTATTCGCTATAGAATTTCGGAAGATTAATTTTGCTTCTGATTTTTCCAGAAATGGCATTCCTAAAATTCCCATTTCCGTGATAGGGAAGTTATCATCAATGATCTGGAACCCTACATCAACACCGTGAATTTGCATAAAGATTTCTCCTTTAGTGAGAATATTTCCTGAATCTATACCGGTAAGACTATAAATAACACTGGTATCTATTTCTTTGTCCGAAATTACAAGTTTTTGTTTTATCAGATTAAGCTGAGAACCTGTATCAACAAGAAAATCAGCTGTCCCGTCACGAAAATCGTTATGTATTAAGGAAAACACGGGCAACCGACTCACTTCTCTGAAAGGGTCTAGCAGGGTAAGTATGGGCAAACGGCCCCCACGCCGATTCCTGGAGGTGTTATTTTTTAAACAATGCTCCTGGCCTGAAACACCATTGTGTAAAGTTTTAGATCGCTACCCCCCCGTTTAAGGGTAATACGGGGGTGAACGCCCTTAACGTTATTATTTTTTATCTCGGTTACTACTTAAAATATTTGAATGAGAAAAATATGAAAAAAGCTACATACTAACTGTACTTCGTGTATTTTTCTCGAAATTGTAAATCAATTATTAAGGGTAGAAAAAAAATAATTAATTTTTTGAGGGTGGTTTTTCGAAACAACCCTTTGAGTGACAACCTCCAAAAAAATAAAAAATAATGCTCTATTATGGTGGTATTATATAAAAAATCCTGAAGATGATCGAGTTGGTGGAACATAGTTAAATAATTTAAAGAAGATCATTATATTATAAAGGGTCTAGCAGGGTAAGTATGGGCAAACGGCCCCAACGTCGATTCCTGGAGGTGTTATTTTTTAAACAATGCTCCTGGCCTGAAACACCATTGTGTAAAGTTTTAGATCGCTACCCCCCCGTTTAAGGGTAATACGGGGGTGAACGCCCTTAACGTTATTATTTTTTATCTCGGTTACTACTTAAAATATTTGAATGAGAAAAATATGAGAAAAAGCTACATACTAACTGTACTTCGTGTATTTTTCTCGAAATTGTAAATCAATTATTAAGGGTAGAAAAAAAAAAATTAATTTTTTGAGGGTGGTTTTTCGAAACAACCCTTTGAGTGACAACCTCCAAAAAAATAAAAAATAATGCTCTATTATGGTGGTATTATATAAAAAATCCTGAAGATGATCGAGTTGGTGGAACATAGTTAAATAATTTAAAGAAGATCATTATATTATAAAGGGTCTAGCAGGGTAACTATGGGCAAACGGCCCCAACGTCGATTCCTGGAGGTGTTATTTTTAAACAATGCTCCTGGCCTGAAACACCATTATGTAAAGTTTTAGAACGCTACCCCCCGTTTAATACGGTAATACGGGGGTAAACGCTCTTATATTTATAATTTTTTTTCTTGGTTAAAGATATTTAAATGAAACAAAAGCGACAATATTTTTCCGGATTGGAAATGAATTATTACGGGTAGAAAAATATTATTTATATTTGGGGGTAGTTTTTGCACACAACCCTATGAATGACAACCCCTTGTCGTGATAATCGCTTATATTTGTTTGCACATATCGAAGGGATAATCCGTACTTAGCCAGGCGTATTTTGCTGTCTTTCTGATTATATAAACGCTGATAACTTATAATCGATTAAAGAAAAATTACAAATAATGCAGTTATCACTACTGCTTTCAGGCATTTTTCTAAATAATACTGATGCTAAATAAAGCACTCAAACAATTTTTATCGTAATATTCATGATTTTCTCTATTAGTAAACTCGCAAGCAAAATGTCGATAAAACAGCGACGGTTCCGTGCTGTCGGCGGACCGCGACGTCGATAATGCAGCGGCGGCATCATGGCGTCAACGGACCGCAAACTGATAAATACTGTTTCTAGACTGCTCTCGAATAATTAAGCTAAGAATAAATTGCATTATTTTCGTATCTCCCTGTACTAATCCCCGCGAATTTATTTAGCACCCGTATTATTTAGAAAAATGCCTGAAAGCAGTAGTGATAACTGCATTATTTGTAATTTTTCTTTAATCGATTATAAGTTATCAGCGTTTATATAATCAGAAAGACAGCAAAATACGCCTGGCTAAGTACGGATTATCCCTTCGATATGTGCAAACAAATATAAGCGATTATCACGACAAGGGGTTGTCATTCATAGGGTTGTGTGCAAAAACTACCCCCAAATATAAATAATATTTTTCTACCCGTAATAATTCATTTCAAATCCGGAAAAATATTGTCGCTTTTGTTTCATTTAAATATCTTTAACCAAGAAAAAAAATTATAAATATAAGAGCGTTTACCCCCGTATTACCGTATTAAACGGGGGGTAGCGTTCTAAAACTTTACATAATGGTGTTTCAGGCCAGGAGCATTGTTTAAAAAATAACACCTCCAGGAATCGACGTTGGGGCCGTTTGCCCATACTTACCCTGCTAGACCCTTTATAATATAATGATCTTCTTTAAATTATTTAACTATGTTCCACCAACTCGATCATCTTCAGGATTTTTTATATAATACCACCATAATAGAGCATTATTTTTTATTTTTTTGGAGGTTGTCACTCAAAGGGTTGTTTCGAAAAACCACCCTCAAAAAATAAATTATTTTTTTTCTACCCTTAATAATTGATTTACAATTTCGAGAAAAATACACGAAGTACAGTTAGTATGTATCTTTTTTTCATATTTTTCTCATTCAAATATTTTAAGTAGTAACCGAGATAAAAAATAATAACGTTAAGGGCGTTCACCCCCGTATTACCCTTAAACGGGGGGGTAGCGATCTAAAACTTTACACAATGGTGTTTCAGGCCAGGAGCATTGTTTAAAGAATAACACCTCCAAGAATCGGCGTGGGGGCCGTTTGCCCATACTTACCCTGCTAGACCCTTTATGTTGAAGCAGGCGTGTTGGACTGGGCGTTTGCAATTAGGGGATCGCTTTGCTTCACACCCTGGGAAGAAGCCCCCTTTGAGTTTAAATTCTCAGCCTTCGTGAGTGAGGTATTGTCATTTTGGAATTTAGAATCTTTTTGGTTTTGTTTTTTATAACACCGAGACTCGATATGACCCGTTTTCCTGCAGTAACTGCATCTAACAGAATCACGGGTCGGAAATTTTGTAAATTTCCTTTTTGAACGAGGACAATCCCTACGAACATGGCCCATTTCTTGACACTCAAAGCATTTAATATTATTTACAGAATTTGAGAAAACTTTGGCGCTTGAAATAAGGGGTTGGGACGATGAGTGTAATGAAGAATATTCATTTGTCGCAGGCTCCAAATCAATGGCAATTTTAACAGCATCCTCTAATTTATTGACTCGTTCCTTGCGAAAATAAACTCGTATGGATTCGCAACGAAGACCCCGAAGAAAATGCTTGATTGCTTTCTTTTCAAACGAAGCCAAATCACTCTCACGATGTTCAGTAGGAGATTCTTCCCCAATGACTTCTAACCCACGTAAAAGCATTTCAGATACGCGTGTTCCATAAGCTTTAATAGGTTCACCCCGTCCCTGATGCAACCCTTTTAATTCCTCTTCAATGAGGTCTACATCGAAAGTTTGCTTGTATTCCTCTTTAAGCACTTTGATGAGATCATTTAGCGTATTAGGTGCTTTTTGACTAGCCGAAAATATTTTTGCATGACCTTTGATTCTGTACCTGATTATTGTGAGCAGGGTTACGCGATCAGATGGTTTAATTTTGGAATCAATATCCCGACATTGACTTATAAATTCAGTAAGAGAATTTGGTGTTCCATCGAAATGAGGAATCAAATCTGTCGCGATTTTTAAAGGTATATAATCAGATTGACTAATACTCGGCAAGCTAACGATATTGGCCGCACTGGAACAAGGCAATTCTTCCATTGGCAAAACGGGTATTGGAGTACTTGCATGTAAAAGACTCAAATTATCGAGACGAGTCATATCAGAAGGAGACTGTGCCCGAGGTGTCTCTATCGATAAATTTTCGGTTTCAAACTCTTGAATACTCTCGGAGTTAATTTTCTGCCTCCAGCGTTTCCTCATGGCATTCCGACTACGCCACATTTTGTCCGATTTTTCAAGTAACTATATATATATATCAACTAAAATACTATTTCTAGACCTAAATGTACTCGCAAATAAACTATAATCCGTATAATATATATATATCTTATAAATACTTATTAGCTGTTGAAACTACTGCGATTACTACTATCATCCGTCTGCTTCCTCAGATGTTGTGAAGAACAGTCCACAAAGTCCAGGTCCAGTTGATTCTCCAATAGTAACCAGCCCAGCAATGCGGAAATGACGATCGGTACCTGTGTTTTTCAGGGTATCAAGCACGGCCACTGAAAACACCCGTCTCCGGTATTCACCCTTTCGCTCCCAGGAAAAACCGTGCCAAAACCAGGGAGAGAGAAGTGGTACTTCCGTAATCGCCAACAGTTCCGTTATTATAATCGCAGAGCTCACAGAATCTAATTTAATTTAAGCGTCTTTTCGCGCACAGTTTCAAAATTCCGTGTTCAAACACAATAGTTTATTTAAAAAAACGCACTCGCGAACCGGCAAAGTCAATTGTCCGTAAACTTTAATACACAACTCCGGCCCACACTTTTAAATCGCGTTAATGTTTTTATTAGAATATCTATTTAGATATCCCACCGCTGTCACCAATTTTGTTGCGCGATTCTGTGGGGACTTTAGTTAAACCGTGGGTCCGTGCCCGTGGAGCGCTGAAAGCACTCAGCTCGCGAGTCGGTGCGGGAATTTGAATAATATAAACTCTGGTAATCGGGTAGAACTTAGTATATTCGACAACGTTTTCTGTCCTGCTGCCAGGATAGATCTGACATTTTACAAATTAACTTCTAGCTCGTCACCTCCGGACGCCCTACTCCTTTAGTTTTGGCGAGTTCCTTCGATTCCCTCTTTTAGTCCCTCAGTCCAATCAGGAAGGTGTCGTCCCTCTAGCTTCGTCAGTGGGTTGTCCTTCATCCCTCTCTTCGTCCTTGGCTCTTCCTCCACGCTTCCCTTGGCTGGTGGTCGAGGCCCGCCTTCCGATTACATACTTTACATACTAAAACTGCGTACAGTACATACATTTCTAGCAGGTAGGTAGGCGCGCAACCCTCAGGGTCAAGACGACGTCGCCGGCGCAAGATTTATGATTTTATGACTTTCAGCCTTTCCTGAGCTGAGTTTTTACCTTAACAGGGCATCGGCAAATATCGAAAGAGAAAATGAGTTTTAAATGGTTTTACGAGACAAACTGCTGCCCGCTCGACGATGTTTGGCACGCAGATGTGGAAAGAAAGTTCAAGCTATTTATTATCCTAGCCTCGCCTAACTGTAGTTTTGAAAATTACTGAAGGCACTCTCAGATTCTTGTACGCTTTCTAAATTTGGGTATCAGCTATTACTATTGTACGAGCACGTTCGAAAACTGGCAAAAAGAACCTTGAAAACACAACGCGCTCTACGTTTTATGAGTCCTGACAATAAACTCTTCCTTGTCCCTTGGTTCAATTATGCTTAAAACTTTCCAGATGTGTTGCTCGCTTCAAATCCGTACGCCTGCAATAAATCTATCTACTACAAAGGCTTTTGAATTTCGCTCCCTATCTGACTTCGATATCACTACGTCCTACAGCTAATTTCACGCGATTACACATATGCACACCAGCGAGCATCGCAACACATGTAAATAACATTTTTGTCTACATAATTTTTTTTTACCTAAGATTGGTATCACTGCAGAGTTCCCATTGTTGCGTGGCCGGCTGGTTCCTCCGGATCATTTGCAGGGAATTCGGGCGCAGGACGATGCCCGTGGAGCGCTAAGGCACTCTGCTCCTTGGACGCGGATTTTATGGATAATAATATTAATAATAATAACGATGATAATGAAATAAATAAACTATTAGAACACGAAAACTGATAACTGTAATGAACTGAACGAAATAATTAGAACACTAATAAAGAATTTAAGAGATGTTTTAATAGTACGTCTGCTCGTTACTGCTTCTGGGGCTCGAGTGAGCTTCCAAAGGTCCATCAGTTTTACATCTTTTGTTCTGTTACAAAATGTCCTTAAAATCTAAAGCCAATCAAATATTTATTAGCTAAATTTCTATTGGTCAATCTATTTCTTTCTGGTTATTGATTTTTTGAATCAAGCGTTTTACAACATTGCGCTGGAATTACACACTTAAGGGAAGGGAGAAAGGAGAAATTCATTTATTCAAACATCCGTTTCCAAGTGGGTATCGATTAGTTTATAATCTTGAAGTCCTCTCATTAAAGGAATCTCTAACTATTTCAAACACCTCGGACTTGTGCGAACTTCACTTTGTCTCCCTTTCCTATTACATTCGTGTGAAACGATTCGAACTTCGCGCTTCTGAAGTTTATACTACACGCCGCTAGACGGGAGTCGCAACACTTCCCCCCTTATACAAAAGGTGTTTTCCAATGGAAACAGCTTTCCAAAAAAAAACACGCTTATCAATGTCGACTCACATTCTTAATTTAATCTATACATAAACGTCTCACAGTGAAGCTTTTCTGAGCCTCCCCTCCTCGCCCTCACCACGGTAGCCAAGCTACTCGGTCCACCCGGTTTCCCGCGAAGAAAGCGATTCGAAAGATGCTACAGAATGTTCACTGTGTTATAACTAGTTACATTTTTGTCTCCAAGACACGACGTCTCCAGATTAATTCTGGGTAGTACATGATAATACAAGAAATTTTAATTAAGAACTAATGTGGCATCGAATTCGCAAACAGATGGAACAAAGTAGTCCTAACTTATGCTAAAGCCCATTCCGAAATAAGTAATACAAATGGGGGTAACAGCCTATGAGGAATCTAAACTTATGCAGGCTAATTTTAATTTATTGACATGGACTATTTTTGTTTTATTGTGTCCTATGCCTATTTCTGCATTTAAATCATTGAACATTTTCAGAATTTTGTACGGTCCTAACCAGCTAGAATCGAATTTTGATGTTTTTGGTTCCCTGAGTAAGTACACATCGTCGCCCACAGAAAATTTACAAGTATTTATTTTCGCATCATAAACGAGTTTGCTTCTTTGCTTTGCCTTTTCCAGATTTGTAGCTGCTAATGCCTGCGTTGTGGTAATTTTTGAAAATAAGTTATCTAAATAATCGACAAATGTTCGCGGAGTCTGTTGCTTGATAAACTCTGAGGGAACAATAGCCTTTACGCCAAACACAAGCTCATGTGGAGTGAAACCGGTAGCCTCATGGACAGACGTATTGTATGAAAATATTCCAAACCGAATCCAGTCGTCCCAATCAGTCTTAGCGCAATAATGTTTCAGGTAGTCTATAAAAACACGATGTGCCCGTTCAAGAGATCCCAGAGATTGGGGATGGAATGCGGTTGAGGTAATTCGTTGTATTTTAAATATTCTACAGAAGGTTTTCATTATATTGCTAACAAAATTACTCCCCTGGTCAGTTTGAATTGTTCGAGGGCATCCAAATCTACTGATGAATTGTTCAGCCAGAGCCATGGCCACGGATACAGAGTCAATACTAACAAGTGGGATCGCGTCAGAGTACTTAGTAAGATTATCTTGAAGAGTTAACAAATACCGATTATCCCTCTTTGTCGTTGGTAAGGGCCCTACGATGTCCATCTGTACCTTTTCAAATGCTTTTTTAGGAGTGTCAGTTATTCGCATTGGTTGTCTGATTTTTGCAGAAAGAATTTTGTTCCTTTGACAACTTGGGCATGAACGGACGAAATTATCTATTTCTGCTTTCATGTGTGGCCAGTAAAAATCATCCCTAATTCTATTGAAAAGCTTACGGACCCCTTGATGACCCCCGACAACGGATTCATGAAATTCTTTAATAATAAGAGGCCTCCTAGATGGAAGGGGAATTATGACCTCGCCTGTGCAAACGGTAATTGTATACTCGGAACTATTTAATTCTTCTTTTAAAAGGTGCTCAATGTAGTCCCAACAAATAGGCTCGACATTATTATTGTATTTAGAGATGCTAATTGTCTTTACATTCAGGGTATCCATAAGGTGTTTAAGTGAAATTATTGAGGATTTAAGATGGACATGGTTTACCGGTTCTACTGCGCATGACTTTATGAAAAGATGAAAAGTAAGGGGTTTTGTATCAGGGAAGACCATTGCTTCCCCGACATTGGGTTTATGTGGTCTAAGTTGTTCGAGGGAGAATTTATCATTTTCTAACAAATCTTTAGTGGTTTGTGATTGAACTTCGTGGTCGAGAGAAAAGAAATGAGTAAAGTTATCTTTGTGCATATAGAGATAATCTTTGGAATAGATAATATGAGGAGGAAAAGAATGGTGAATGATTGGTGTTACTGAGGCAGTCTTTGTCATTAAGACTCTAAGGTTATTCTGTTTGTTTAGGTCACTGTTTTCTGAGGCCACATCAACGGAGGATCGTGTCCCATCAACTGCGCGCTTGGTCACAAATAAAGTCCGGCATCTTTCAGCCTCAAAATTTGGCTCGTCAGCCCCTAACCAGACACAAGCCGCGGACCGCAGGTCAAGGCCCTGGACGGGGTGCTTTTTGTCAAAGCCTATCCGATGTTCCAGGTCGGGTGAGCCTGGGTCCTGAGGTACGTGGGCAGCCCCTGGCGGATTCTGTGGCGGGGTGCCTTCAAGGTCGGCCTCTCTGATGTCCAACAAACTACCGGGCCGGAGCACATCCTCACGATCCCTCGAGAGCGATCCTCCTAACACTACATTTCTAACGGGAGATTCACTCGTCTCAGCTATTCCCGTCGTAAGGTGAGTGTCTCTGTTATTTGAACCATCGTCAGAGTGATCAATCCCGACTAAGACCTCAGGTTGACCGTTACTTTCTTTAGCATGGGCAAGAAAAATGGTAGCAATTATCTTTTCATTATTTTCCCATGTCCTATTACAGTCCGTCGTGGTACAGTTAGATGGAAGGTTCGAGACTGATGAAGATGGAATTTCATTAATATTGATACAGTCTGGAGGGTTACGGGACAATGCATCCGCATTCGAATTTACTTTCCCTGGTTTGTATACTATGTTATAATCGTATTCATTTAATTTAATCCGCCACCTCATGATGCGAGAAATAGGGTCCTTTATGTTGTGAAGCCAGACCAACGGTCGATGATCGGTTACTAACGTGAATTGTTGACCATACAGATAAGGTCGAAAATGGTCAACGGCGTAGATAACAGCAAGTAATTCCTTCTCAATGGTGGAATAATTGATTTCTGCACTGTTAAGCGTTCTCGACGCGTACGCAATAGGAAGGTCTTTACCTATTTGGCCCTGGCTCAACACAGCTCCCACAGCATAATTTGAAGCATCAGTAGTTACAAGAAAAGGTCGTTTGAAATCCGGAAATTGTAATAATGGTTCGGAACAAATTCTATCGCGTAGATTTTCGAAGGCAGATTGAACATTGCTGTCCCAAATAAAGGGGACATCCGCTTTCAATAATCGCGTTAATGGTTTGGCGTTTTTCGCCATATCAGGAATAAATCGTCTGTAATAACCGACCAGGCCCAGAAATTGCTTTATATTCTTTTTTGTTTTAGGGATGGGAAAGGATTTCACGGCTTCGATCTTCCCGGGATCTGGTTTCACTCCCTCACTAGAAATACTATGACCTAAGTAAGTAATTTCGCGTCGTAAGAATTTGCATTTCTCAGGCTGTAGTGTTAATCCTGCATTCTGTAATCGGGCTAATATTTTCCTTAACTTTTGCGAATGTTCCTCTATAGAATCAGCATACAGGACAATGTCGTCCATGTATACGAACAACTCAACTCCCTGTAGACCAGATAGAACTAAGTCCATGCATCGTTGGAAAGTGGCCGGGGCATTTTTTAAGCCGAAAGGCATTTTGTTAAATTCATAGTGACCGTGGAGTGTCGAGAAAGCGGTTTTTTGCCTGGATTTGGGGTCCATGGGGATTTGATGGAAACCCGAAACCAAATCAAGTGTACTAAAATATTTCGCTGCTCCGAGTTGGTCTAATATTTCTGTTATATTAGGAAGCGGGTAAGCATCGCTAACTGTTTTTTCATTTAACAGGCGATAATCTATGACCATGCGCCAGCGTGGTTTACCAGTGGAGTCTGATTTCTTTGGGACCACCCAAACAGGTGAGTTATAAGGGGAAGTTGACTGCTGAATAATATTATTTTCCAACAATGTATTGACTTGTTTCTTTATTTCCTCCTTGTGAATAGGAGGAAACCTATACTGTTTAGTGTTAATTGGGGTTTCGTTTACAGTGTCAATCGAATGTTGGATGGTATTTGTGGAGTTTAATTTATCGGATGGAAGGTGAAACTGGTAAGGGAATTCTTTAATAATTTCTAGAATACTAGTTAGTTCGTCCTCATTTAAACCATTTAATTCCAAATATTTAGCTATCTGGACTAATCTACTAGAATCGGCCCTTGACTGATCCACGTTAGGATTTCCGGTGCGAGACGAACGCGGTGAAGGTGGACCCTCCGTGAATGCTTCTAACTCAATAGGTGGCATAGTTACAGTAACATGGTTTGGGGTAGTATTAATTGCATATAATTTGGCAGACCCGTTTCGTTCAGTGACCAACGCTTCTCCCATATAGACGCCCGGATCAGTGGTCAATCTCCTAACGTAACCTTCTTTAATTCCAGAATCTCTGACAGGCAGAGCAATAAGGGTTCTAGTACGAGGAGGCAAATTAAAGGAGGAGGACGAAAGAAGGAAGAATTCCCCATCACCGATCCGAAGGCTATTAGGCTCGTCGTTTCCAAACTTCATTATCGCATTTTGATTTTCCAAAAACGGCATTCCTAATATTCCCGTCCCAGGAATAGGGAGGTCGTCATCAACGATTTGGAATCTCACGTCGGTGTGATGGACTTTAATAATAACTTCTCCGCGGGTAAGTACATCCCCCGAACCGACACCCGTGATTTTATAAACGATATTGCTATTTATTATCATCTCAGGGATTATACCTTTTTGTTTTATTAAATTAAGCTGAGAACCCGTATCGATAAGGAAGCTGGCGGACCCTTCTTGGAAGCAACGATGGGTTAAATTAAACAGAGGCAAAGGACCCGATCGTTTTATTTTGACTTGGAAGCAACTCCGTTGGTGGCGCTGGCAATTAAGGGTTGGGTTCCCGTCGCGCCCTTTTGTGGAACCCCTTTTGAGTTTAAATTACTCCGACTGGAGGCATCATAACCTGGCCGGACGCTACCCTGGTTTTGTTTGGTGTAACAACGAGCTTCTGAGTGACCCGTTTTTCGGCAATACCCACATCTAATCTCCTCGCGGTTGGGAAAATGTGCTCGAATCCCCTCAGGGCAATCACGACGTAAGTGCCCTGTTTGATTACATTGGTAACACGTATAATTTTTTAAATCTGTCTTAAATATTTTTACGTCTGTGACGAAAGGTTTTGAGGATGAGGAGGGCCTCGAGTGATCGGCGGATTCGGACTCTATTTTACTCGCGACGTTAATAGCAGTTTCGAGGTCGAGTAAATTGTTAGCGTCCTTTAATCTATTCAGATAGAATCGCGCGGTTTCGTTCCATAAGCCCTTAATGAAGGAAATTATTGCCGTATTTTTTAATAAATCATTAACACCCACTATTTGTTCAGGGTTATAGGCGTCCCGGGCAGTTTCTAAACCGCCATTTAATATTTCATTTACTCGGGCCCCGAAAACCTCAACCGTTTCGTTTCTGTCTTGACGCAGATTCATTAACTCGGCATTCAAACTATGTACATTAAATGATTGTGCGAAGATCTTTTTTAGAAGACTAATCAATTCCTCTAATGTTTCAGGTTCTCGACGATTTGACAAGACTAAATGGGCATGACCCTCAATCCTACCCCGAATGAGGAAAAGAAGATTCTCTCGATCCTCAGGTTTTACTTTGGCATTAATTAAATTACACTGTTTAATAAACCTGACTAACGAGTCAGACTTCCCATTAAATCTCGGAATAGAGTCCTTCACTAATTTCAGAGAGAGATAAGACTTAAGTGGGTCTGTGGACCTTACTAAATTCGGCTGGGAGATTACGCTCGAACAAAGCAATCGGCTACTTGGTTCAGATAAGTTAACAACAGGGGGGTCCAGTCGCGTCGGCACAAAGTTTAATTCGCGCGACTGTGATTCACCACCAGAAACTTCTGGACTAACAGCAATAACCGCGGTTGGGCAGGGCAAAGAATCCTCTGACCTAGGCGAATCAACGATAAGATCGTTGGTTTGTGTCGTTTGAGATCGTGAAGTAGCCATAGGCATAGGACGTTCTATTTGCATAGGTTCAACATTTACACCCTCTATTTCGGGTACCTGTCCGCTACCCGAACGTAATTGTCGTCCCTTTTGTTTGGGTAATACTTTACTTCTACGCGGCATTTTCGCAGTATAAATACAGAACTCTTATTAACTAATAATTAATACAACGTGACGATAATTACAACACTCTAATTTAACAATAAAACCATAAGTTGGATATTTTAATTTAACTTAAATCTCTCACGCAATTGCAGACGAGTGCTCGATGCCGCCTTCGTTGTCTGGTCGATCTCAGCAAAGAAAGGTCCTCTGGCGGAGTGCGTGTGGGGCTTCAGGGATGACTGGTACGGTCGTCTGAAGTCACTTCCCTCCGGCATTCGCCCGCGGTCCTGGGGAAACCGTCCAAAAACCCAAGACAGAGGGACTGCACAAACTGGCCAACGACTGCTCGTCTGAATCCTGCGTCCACGAGCCGGCGAATTTTGAAGAATTATCCCACCGCTGTCACCAATTTGTTGCGTGGCCGGCTGGTTCCTCCGGATCATTTGCAGGGAATTCGGGCGCAGGACGATGCCCGTGGAGCGCTAAGGCACTCTGCTCCTTGGACGCGGATTTTATGGATAATAATATTAATAATAATAACGATGATAATGAAATAAATAAACTATTAGAACACGAAAACTGATAACTGTAATGAACTGAACGAAATAATTAGAACACTAATAAAGAATTTAAGAGATGTTTTAATAGTACGTCTGCTCGTTACTGCTTCTGGGGCTCGAGTGAGCTTCCAAAGGTCCATCAGTTTTACATCTTTTGTTCTGTTACAAAATGTCCTTAAAATCTAAAGCCAATCAAATATTTATTAGCTAAATTTCTATTGGTCAATCTATTTCTTTCTGGTTATTGATTTTTTGAATCAAGCGTTTTACAACATTGCGCTGGAATTACACACTTAAGGGAAGGGAGAAAGGAGAAATTCATTTATTCAAACATCCGTTTCCAAGTGGGTATCGATTAGTTTATAATCTTGAAGTCCTCTCATTAAAGGAATCTCTAACTATTTCAAACACCTCGGACTTGTGCGAACTTCACTTTGTCTCCCTTTCCTATTACATTCGTGTGAAACGATTCGAACTTCGCGCTTCTGAAGTTTATACTACACGCCGCTAGACGGGAGTCGCAACACCATGTATAAGCATAGGCCGTCTCGCCACCTACCCCGCAAGTGAGGTATCGAACCTCCTTAATCTAAATAGCGCAACCGTCTCATGAAAAAATGCAACGTCGCCCTCGTATAAACATCCGCCGACGATTCGACGCGATAATTATTCGAGATCAATTAATCTAAATAGCTCAACTGCCTCACGAAAGAATGCAACATCGCGTATAAACATCCGCCGCCGCCGAAAGATTTCACAGGGAACGTGGCAGATTGGTGAGTAAACCTGACATATTAATATCAAGATTTTTAAGATTTAGTAATTTATTAAACTTAATTTTGCCACTCGACTACATCGTCAGCGAATAGGGCACTATCGTCGTCGGTAAAAATAGCATTGTCGACAATTTCATTAAATAGATCCTCGTCGGTATAAAACAAATCATCGCAAACTTGCTCGGGGATTATCTGAATTCCAATATCGCGAGCCTGAAATCCCGATACCGCATTCGCAAAAACAGCGTCAAAGTCAATCAGTTTCGCATTCACACATTTCTGCCAAACTACAGTTGGCCATTTTCGCCGGTTACGTACGGACGTTCGCACAGTTTCTAGCGGTGTTTCCTCGAAGTTTATGACCAAACGCTTACTGGCATTCAAATGTTGATTTAATATATGGAAAGAGCATGAAAAGTTGTGTCTTGTACGCTCATAGCCCGGAGTCTAGATGCAAGCTCAATCAAATCTAGAGCGAAAATGAAGTGGTCGGTTACGTACGGACACAGTGGACATGCAATACGCAACGTCAAGACTCTTCCCCATATTTCTGCGAATGCTTTTCACTATACATAATGGCAATAGACATTCCTCATAGATTAAATCTTCCTGATCACGACCCTCTTATTGTTTTTTCAAAAACATTATACCTTACCCTCGGAATCTCAACATATTTGGAATTGCGTCTCTGGTAACGTACGGACATTCGCAGTAACGTACGGACATTCGCAGTAACGTGCGGACAAATCGTAGAAAGAACAACGAAACCACCATGTAATGATACATAAGACTGATTTTATGTTTAATTATCATATAAAGCACAAACATATTTCTTTATTAATATAAAATTAAACTTTTCTCCATCTTGTTCTATAGGTAACATCAGTGGCACTGATTTCTTTATAAGATATTAGTAAATAAGCGCATACATTTTTTAATGAAAGGAAAAATATAATTATAATATCATAAAAATAACAATTTA
This sequence comes from Andrena chrysosceles, assembly GCA_963855975.1. Lineage (NCBI taxonomy): Eukaryota > Metazoa > Arthropoda > Insecta > Hymenoptera > Andrenidae > Andrena > Andrena chrysosceles. The sequence continues at coordinate 66,458,394 of OY979766.1, forward strand.
CAGTCTACACCAGAACAGCCTACAGCAGAACGTTGCGCTGTAATTTGTGCACCCTCATTTCCACATCTTCAGATGTATGAGCCACGGATATAACATAAGGCGCTAATGTGTGGACACTATGCACATCTAATGTGTTAGGAACAGGTATCAGTTCCTGCCAGTGCTCATCTAAGAAGCTTTGAAGGCTGACGACGCTGTCATGGGAAATGTACATAATTCGCACATTCGGGCATACTTCTGAAGCCACGGTGGCGAATTCTTCAGCTGTGGCAACCTTATGCGTTCCAGCTTTCATGCGATTCCACACTGTGGCTTTCTGCGAGCCACCTATGCCATCCACTACTCCCTTCCCGTGGCTTGAAACAAAAAAGTTCCAGAAGACACGAATGCCGTACTTTAATTCAAACACATGAAGCGTAGTAAACAAAAATTTCTGTTTAAACTGACTTGATGCTCCATCCGAGAAAATATATACATCCCGAACAGAGACATGATCATCAGTAAGACATGCCAGTAATTCGTCCAGGAATTTAAAAACAGCAATTTTGTCATGACTTAAGTGGTCTGAAACTATGCCAAACCCTTGGCCCGGGGTGTGACCACTTGTCCAAGCATAAGCTGTGAAAATAGTACACTGCTTATGGGCCCAGTGTGCACTCTGAATTTCATCCCTTTCTTGAATAGTGAAATTCTCTGCGAAGTCCACTTGAAGAACAATGGCACTTCCATCCAGTGAATTTTTTACCTTCTCAAAGTAATTTGCTTGAGCGCGCTTGACATATACATGTCGTAGAAAATATGGCAAATTCTTCTTTAAAACCTTGAAACATTCTATAAGGGACCATTTATGTGTTTCTTTGACTGCTCTGCCTATAGTCCATTGTTCGCAAGTAACCAATATTTGGTCTGGATTCACACAAAATTTGTCTGGACTATAATCTTCTACCTTTGACTTACAGCCGTCACACTGTCCCATCATACACGATTTTAGCGTTTGGTCACATGTGACAGAAGAAATGAAATCCCGAAAAGACACAGACACACCGATGTAACGATTGAGAACTCCCAATAGCAAACGCATGTTCTCATGGTACCTACAGAGACAAATATTCTGAGGAATATGTGCGTATGAGTATATCTCTGGAGGCTTGTAGGTGTAGAAGGTTGTGAAAGCAATCTGAGTGTCAGTCTCCTGTACGAACAGTTGAAAAGCTTCGTTATAGGACATCCTCATGAACCGTTTTATAACCGAGATTTTCTTTACGTTCCCCTCACTATATGTCTCACGCATAAATATTTTGTGTTTTGCACAGGGACTTTGCCATGATATTTCGTCCGAGCTGTAGAATTTATGGATCCGTGTTATAACTGCGGGGTCAGTTCTTCGCTCATTTTCACCAGGAAACGTTGCTTTCGGATCCATCACCACCATACCTATACTTTTGGCGAGGGTGACGACAACGGCCTTACATTTACGTGGACTTGACGGGAGTGCACGGCGGGCACGATGAACAGCTTTCCAAAGGGCTTGTTTACTATTATACGCGGGGATGTCATCTTCAGAAAAGCTGCTGCTGTTAGATTCGTGCTGTTGGGCTTGGCTTGCTCGTTTGCGCACAGCATTGTTTCTTTTTACCTCCTTATAATGTGTAGGATTCTGCTGAATTGCTTTTCTGCGAATCTGTTGACGCTTCTTCTCCCTCAGTTTGTCAACTTCACTTAAACCTTGTGCCCTTCGCCTGGCCCGATATGCGGCTTGTTTTTGCGCGTTTGTCAAAGCCATGTTTAAGATTGATAAAAATGAAATACACTTTTGATTTCTCTACGCAACGATTTATTTTAATACATTTCTCTTCCGCGTGCTTTTTGCGACTGTCTTCTGGAATCTCGGGCCTTGTCCACTACCATCGTTCGTCAATTTTTTGATCGCGCCATGCTCACTACTCTTATTGTTAGCGACAAAACACAATCGTCGCGTGCGCCTTCAATCAAGATGGCTATTTTACGAATCTTATACATTGCACTCTAAATCACGTCGGAGCATTGATCGTATTTTATATAATTAGAAATAATCACACCAACTCATTTACGCCGCATGTTTCACCACAATATAAACACAGACGGCAAAGCCTCCTCGCGGTTATATATTTATTAATTATAATTAAAAATAATTTCTTCATACAAATTTATATTAATATGATTTATTATCTAATAAATATTTTATTTTGATTTGAATTATTATTTTACTACACTTTCGTCTGCAGATCGGCAGACGATAGACAGGCCCCTGCGAGTCGACATTTTCACGGTGTCCGTACGTTACCATATAAGATCGTGCTGTAGTCATGAGCTGCAGTTCCGCAATATTTACACATGTGCACAGGTAGTCCAGGAGACATTGAATCCGCGTTGGTGTGTATTTTAACCCACAAGTTTGGACTGGGTGATAATAACTTCACCTCGGACGGTAACGTACGGACACGAAATTTTGAATTTTGGCTACTGCTTTAGACATTAGCCGAAAGGATGAATTGTTTTGCACGCACGTCTTTTTGTACCTTGAACAGTGTACAACAAGACACACGATTAGTTTTAGCGATGTAAACGCAGGAAATAACGGAATATCTTATGTAAAGAGATCCCTATTACTGGTTCATTGAAATCGTAGTACAAAGGGGACTTCATCATCGATTTCCGACCCTGTATACGAGTGGACTGATTCTGTCAGACTCATTTTTTGTTGGTATGGAGCATATACAACATAGTGGACCACTTCTCATGTGTGTCCACATATTTTGAAAAACATATCCCCATGTCCTAGTCCGCGCGAAAATGGCCACTTTTTGGATCCATCAAACTGTGCAGTTGATATATATTATTCTAATCATTGTCTTCATAATCATCATCATCATCATCATCATCACTAACATCTAAAAAGAATGGTTTTTGCCGCGCATGCCTATTTAACCAATATCGCTCGCTCCCGTAGTTGTCAGCCGGCATCTCGCCGCTGTATACAGGGTGTCCCACGGTAGACTGGACAGCGCCGTAGCTCCTAAAGTATTGGAGATAAAAATTTTTAAAAAATAGGGGATTGCATGGTTCGAGGGGGCTAATAAATTAGCCCGAACGAATTTTTTTTTCGATTATTATTTTAAAAAATACGATGGTCATGTTCGGTTTTTCAAATGGAACTATTTTTTTTGCAGTCCTGAGTTGATAGTGCGTTCCAAGACAAATTCAATAAGCATCAATGTATACACTTTATTTCCACTGGTTTTTGAGATATTGCGCTTGCAAATTTACTGATTTTCACTGCAAGAAACTCCTCTGAAATAGCAAGGACCGGGGACGGTCTTACTGGCGCCACGGGTGGCACTGCCTGTTGAAATAGATACATACCTGCGAAAGGTCTACGCCAGGCCCAAAGGCTGGACAATTCTTTTCCTCCAGAAATGCTACTTAGGTAGGTACATCTGCGGTATCGAGAAGCGCATCGTTACTTTTATTTCGCACTTGTTTCTACACTCGGATGGCCGGTTCTTTTGGGAGGGATGCAAGTTAGATTGGTTAGGTTCGGAGGAGTGAAAGTTGCTAGACTAAATTTCAACCATGGGGAGCAGATTGTATCAGAATCAATCGGATTTGCATCCCTCACAAACGGCTGCACTCTTGAAGAGGGCCTCTTCACAGCAATACCTCCTCCCCAATGCCCACATTCTCTCGCACGGAATACGTCAACGCATGGTTTTGTTTTGATATCGAAGCTCATGTTTATACTCGGGAGGACCAGGCGTCGACAGCGGGCTACCCAGTTATTGAATTCAGGAGACGATAGAAACACTTTATTACAAAACACACATGTACTATAATTAAAGTAAATCGTACTCCGCTCGGGCAGGAGTCGCCCGACGTTCGTCAAGGAGATGCGGTCTGGTACCCCGTGGCGAGGGCTGCCCTTCGCAGTGCCTCACCCGATTTTTATGGCTTTTACCGGAAAAAGGTACGAATCCTGGGCCGAACGTAACGAATTGGGGTCGAGCCCCTGCAGTCGATGGTGGAATATCCATTACAGCGTATTAAGAAATTCTTTTCTTCATCATATCGAGAGGGAAGTGACGCGAATGGATTCCTTATGTTTTTCTGACGAAAATCATACCAAATATCATGCAAATCGGACTACTTTAATACAAGCTATTTGTATTCCCTATGTAAAAGTTGTCCGATTTACACGACATTTGTAATGATTTTCATCAGAAAACCCCAAGGAATCCATCGGTGACACATCCATATCCATACGATAAAGAATAAAGAATGATTTTATTTCCTAAACAAATACAGGGTAATTCTGGAGGTACGCCCGTCGCCTCGTGGCGAGTACAACACCCCGCAATGCCCATCGAATTTTATGGCTTTCGACCCTGGAAGGGTTTGGAATATCATTAAGAAGTGAGAAATGTTTAGGATTTCAAATGTTTGCTTCTTTTCTTCGTCGTATCGAAGGAGAAAGTGATGCCAATGGATTCCTGGCGTTACGTCGATTAAAATCATAACAAATTTCATGTAAATCGGACTATTTGTAACCAAGTCAAGTCAGCTTGAAATGATATTAATCGATTTTTCCGTGGAATTTCCTTCATTGTGTCATTTTCAACGGCGAAACATAAGGAATCGATGGTTGTCGTTTTTGCAAAGATCTGATGAGAAATGCGCGAGTCGAAGATTTCTCACTTCTTAATAGGCTGTTGAACCCCTTCGAGGGTCGAAAACCATAAAAATCGGGTGAGGCACTGCGAAGGTCTGTCCTCGCCACGGGGTACCAGACCGCATCTCCTTGACGGGCGTTGCTCCAGAATTACCCTGTATTTGTTTAGGAAATAAAATCATTCTTTATTCTTTATCGTGTGGAAATGGAACTGCCGCCGTTGGATTCCTTGTGGTTTTCCGATGAAAATCATGCCAAATGTCGTGTAAATCGGACAACTTTTACATAGGGAATACAAATAGCTTGTATCAAAGTAGTCCGATTTGCATGATATTTGGTATGATTTTCATAAGAAAAACATAAGAAATCCATTGGCATCACTTCCCTCTCGATACGATGAAGAAAAGAATTTCATAATACGCTGTAATGGATATTTCACCCTCGACTGCGGGGGCTCGACCTCAATTCGTTACGTTCGGCCCAGGATTCATACCTTTTTCCGGTAAAAGTCATAAAAATCGGGCGAGACCCTGCGAAGGGTTGTCCTCACCACGGGGTACCAGGCCGCATCTTCTTGACGAACGTCGGGCGACTCCTGCCCGAGAGGAATACGATTTACTTTAATTATAGTACATGTGTGTTTTGTAATAAAGTGTTTCTATCGTCTCCTGAATTCAACAACTGACATGCAGACATCTGCGCTTCTACAATCCACCGGCAATACTCCTCGTGGAGAGACACAGTAAGAAAAGGGGTAGCCCGCTGTCGACGCGTGGTCCTCTCGAGTATAAACATGAGCTTCGATATCAAAACAATACCATGCGTTGACGTATTCCGTGCGAGAGAAGGTGGGCATTGGGGAGAAGGTATTGCTGTGAAGAGGGCCTCTTCAAGAGTGCAGCCGTTTGTGAGGGATGCAAATCCGATTGGTTCTGATACAATCTGCTCCCTATAGTTGAAATTTAGTCTAGCAACTTTCACTCCTCCGAACCTAACCAATCCAACTTGCATCCCTCCCAGACGAACCGGCCATCCGAGCCTAGAAGCAAGTGCGAAATAAAAGTAACGATGCGTGTTTGAGATTCCGTTAGTTCACTATTCCGCCGCTCCCAAGCTCACCGCAGCACCTACTGGGCAGCGGAATACGCCGCTGATCGATGATCGATCAGGCGATCGATTCTCAGGGTAGCTGCTCAGCCAATCACCGCTCACCACGTGAAACGGGCGGCCCAATCATAATGCATGCTTTCTTGATCGATTCTCGAGGATTGTTCGAGAAGACGCTCAACCGTTTTCGGCACATCCTTTGTTCATTCGCTTTTCATACCGCTTGTCGCGATAACCGTGTCTTTCATTGTTCATCTCGCAACGTGTGAATTATTTTCTCATCCCTTTCAGTGCTCACGAACGACTTTGTGCGTATTTTACCTTGCTCAGTGTAACTCTTAGTGTTCACGAGTGAGTTAATTCATTCCTCTGCTCTTCTCTTCTCGTGCACAACACGTGTGCTCATCGCGTTTTGTGACCGCGTGTTTGTGCTATCTCTGCTCAGCAGCAGAAACCATTGTGCTCGTTCAAGCTCATCATGAGCTCTTTAAATAAAGTGACTTGGTCAATTTTGACTCAAAACTCAGTTCACCGCGTGTTACTTTCCCACCGTCGATCCCTAACCTCACTTTCCAGCGTGCTCAACCATTTAATTCGCAAACATTTTGGTCCTTCGAGCCGGATCGACGGTGAAAGTGCAGTGTAGTGCATTGTGAGAGACAATCAACCGCTCATCTCATCGATGGCTGATAAGGAGACCACGCTGACTGTCGCCAAGGAGGCCAAGGATGAGAAGCCGGCGACGGCAGCCACGCTCACTGTCCCCAAGGAGCCGCAGGCAACCACCACTGCTCAGGAGAACAAGGGAAGGTCAAGATCTGCATCCCCGGCTGCACTTTCATCTCAGCTCACCATAAAGGCGAGAACTCAGGTGGGTCGTTTCAAATCCCTCACCACCTTAAAAACACAGCTGCCGTCTCACGCGCATTCCACCTCTCTAGAGAAGGTGCAATTGCTTACCGCTCAGGTCCAGGAGATACACCAGGCCTGTTGTCGGGAACACGAGCACTTCGAAGCCGTGTGGCCTGCCAAGTTCCTCGACCACGAAAACTTTGCCACCGAAGTGGCAGTACACGAACGGCAGCTAGTGTGGGAGATGAAGCTCCACCTGAGCCGCCTTAAGGAGGACGTCGAAGTGATCGCCGACCTACGTTCTGCTCATGCCAAGCCAGCGCCTGCACGCGCAACCAAGCTGCCAGAGATCGAGCTGCCAAAATTCTCTGGCAGCTACACTGAGTGGCCAACGTTCAGCGAGCTCTTCTCTTCGCTCATCATCCAAGACTCCACACTCATGGACATAGATCGCCTTCACTATCTCCGCTCAAGCCTGAGTGGAGAACCAACGAAGCGAGTCAGCGCCTTCCCACTCAGGGGCTCATCATTCCAGGCGTGCTGGGATCTATTGACGAAGAGTTTTTCCATTAAACGCCTGCTCATCCAGGAGCAGCTGGAGAAGCTGCTCACTCTACACCCAATCACCACGCGCTGTGCAACTTCGCTCAAGGACTTGGCCTCAACCGTCAACCAAGTGAACGAATCCTTGGTTGCACTTAAAGCTCACGGCGACATGCACAGCTGCATCTTAGTGCATACCATCACCAAGTCCCTCGACAAGGTGACTCGTGAGGCCTGGGAGACGTCGCTGGCAAATACCTCCGAATATCCGAGGTATGAGAAGCTCTTGTCCTTCATCGAGGCCAAAAGCTCAGCATTGGAGCAGGCAGAGAGCTCCACGAATAGGGCGTCAGCCAGTACATCTACAACAACACGCTCAGCTCAACGCAAGGCTGGCACGCACACAGCTCAAGCCAAAAGGGATACTCAACCTGCTCAACCTGCTCAACGGTCGAAGTCCACGGCGTACCCTTGCGACGTATGCAAGGGAGACCACTTTATGGTCATGTGCCCGCAATTCAGAGGGATGACCGTCGAGGCAAGGCGCAAGGTCATAACCTCAAACAACTTGTGCAGGAATTGCTGCGGCCGACTCTTTACAGATAGCTGCAAGTCTGCTCTCAGATGCAAGACGTGTGGCTCCCCACACCACACGATGTTGCATCTGCCACCAAAGCAACCGTCTGCTCAGGCCAGCGACAAACCATCGGCGCAACCACACGCAGCTCAAGGCTCGACACATTGATGTGTCGGTGCAGTCGTCGCATCAACTACAAGCTCAACATTTCTCCAGCTCAGCTCAACAGGTCCACCAGCATTTGTGCATTCAGCAGCCAAGTTCACCTCAAGCTCATTAATGACTCTGTTGGCAACCGCCAACGCTCAGCTCATCACATCAGTGACGTCTCTTCCAGTCAGGATGCTCATCGACGCAGGCTCCGAAATTACCTTCATCAAGGAGGAGCTTGTTACTCAGCTCAAGCTCCAACGCATCCATTCAACAATCTCTGTCTTCGGCATTGGAGGCAACAAAGCTACTCAGACTCGAGGAGTCGTGCCAATTTCGCTTCGCTCCAATTACTGCCCAGCAACTGTGCATATTCAAGCACACATACTCAGGGCACTGACGTCAAATTTGCCATCGGTGGAATAACCTCAGCAAGAATGGCCACATATCAACGACCTTCAACTGGCCGATCCAGACTTTCTGACGTCAAGACCCATTGACATTGTCATCGGCGCAGATACTTATGGGCAGATCATCAAGCCCAATATTAGGAAGGGCGATCCTTCAATGCCAATTGCTCAGCTGTCAATATTTGGGTGGCTCGTTCTTGGACCAATCACCGTTGATTCCAATCAACTCAGCTCCTTGCATCACTCTGCCACAGTGCAGCACAAGGATAACGCTCTTCAAGATCTACTGGCCAAGTTTTGGATTCAAGAAGAACTCCCACTGGACACACCGACTCTACTCACCCCTGAAGAACAAGAATGTGAGGATCACTTTCGAGCGACACACACTCGTGATTCTACAGGACGTTACATCGTACGCATCCCTCTCAGATCTTCTCCGAAGCTACTTGGTAATTCCTATCAGACTTCACATGCTTGCTTGAAGCGCACGCTCAACAAGCTCAACAAAAACAACGAGTACTGCAATCTGTACCAAGGATTCATGAAGGAATACGTGGAGCTTCAACACATGGTAAGAGCACCATCCATATCACCTAACACTCATTTTATTTTCTATCTACCACACCATGGAGTGATCAAGCTCGACAGCGAGACGACAAAGTTGAGGGTCGTCTTCAATGGATCAAGCCCGACCACATCTGGGCACTCAATCAATGACCTCATGCACACTGGCGCAAATCTTCTTCTCAACATCACGGATGTGCTAGTGTGGATCCGTCAGCACAAGTTCATTTTTGCCACGGATGTGACAAAGATGTATCGTCAAGTCAAGGTGCATGAAGATGATCAAGACCTCCAGAGGGTGCTCTGGATAGATGAAAATTACAAGGAGGTGCCTTACAAGCTCACCACAGTCACTTATGGTACAAAGGCTGCTCCATTTCTGGCTGTAAGAGCTCTCCTGCAATTGGTGGAAGACGAGGGTCATCGCTTTCCACTCGCAGTGCCATGCATCACCCACGCCAGATACGTGGACGACATTTTTGGTGGCGCCGACACAGGTGAGACACTTATCACCATTGCTCAACAATTAAGAGACCTGTGCAACGCGGGAGGTTTTCCACTTGCCAAATGGCATTCGACATACCCTCCGTTGCTTGAATTAATTTCACAGACCACACGAGCCCAGGGCTCAATCATTTCACTCGACGACTGCAATACCAAAATACTTGGATTACATTGGAATGTTTTCAATGACAACTTTTCATTCTCTTCAAAATCAAGTTCAACCTCTCAGCTCTCCAAACGCCTCATCCTCTCAGAAGTAGCAAAAATATTTGATCCACTCGGATTTCTGTCACCAGTCATCATTCGAGCAAAAACACTTTTGCAAGAGTTGTGGCTGCACAAAATCAGCTGGGATGATCCACAGCCATCCCAAGTCACATCCAATTGGCTCATCATCAGAGAAGATCTCACAGGCCTGGCCAGGCTCTCAATTCCAAGGTGGTTCAACACCTTCAGCAATTCAACAGTGGAATTACATGGATTCTCTGACGCTTCTCAGCTCGCCATGACGGCGGTAATTTATCTTACCGTTACATCACCGTCCACTAATCACAAAGTGTCGACACTCGTGTGCTCCAAAACGAAGGTAGCACCCCTCAAGAAGCTCACTATCCCGAAGCTCGAGCTTACTGCAGCATTGATGCTTGCGAAGCTCATGAAGTATGTTCAAGCAACCCTTCAGCTCAACATTGCTACAACACATCTGTGGACGGATTCTCAAGTGACGCTAATCTGGATCAAAGCTCACGCTTCACGCTGGAAGGACTACGTACCGAATCGTGTCTCCCAAATTCATGAGCTCACCCAAGATGCACACTGGAGACATGTACCAGGGAAGTCAAACCCAGCTGATTGCGCATCAAGAGGCTTAACAACAGCTCAGCTTGAACAGCATGAACTGTGGTGGACGGGACCATCATGGCTCACTCAACCCAGTGACTCATGGCCACCCCAACCAATTTTGAAGGACGACTCGAGTGCACTAGAAGCTCGTCCTGGAATTTCAAATCTACTCAACGTTCAACAAATCAAATACCACTGGGACCTCATTTACAAATACTCATCTCTCAACAAACTTTATCGCATCACTTCAGTTTATTTCAGAATCCTCACTAGAATGAAGAAGTTGCCATTGTCTCTGCCAATCATCTCACTCTTGCCAGAGGACTTGGAATGGGCCAGGAACTTTTGGATCAAGGCCACTCAAGCAATTTACTTCTCAATCGAGCTCAAGGTCCTCAGCTCAGGCTCCTCGATGCCAACATCCCATGTGTTCAATCGACTCACAGCCTTCATCGATGAAAAAGGAATCATTCGAGTTGGAGGCCGACTCAACAATGCCCATATGGTGTATGAGAGTAAGCATCCAGCAATCTTACCTCGCCACTCACGTCTGTCTACTCTGATTATAGACCATGCCCATCGACAAACTATGCACGGAGGGACCCAGCTCACCCTCGCTCACATCAGAAACAGTTATTGGATCATCGGAGGGCGAGCGCCAGTCAAGACTCATGTGCTACGGTGTGTTGTGTGTGCTCGACAAAGGGGGATCCGTGCCCATCAACTGATGGGCCAACTACCTCTTTCGAGAGTTGCACCTTCACGACCATTCACCCACACTGGCATCGACTACGCGGGTCCCATCATTCTCAAGACGTGGAAAGGGCGAGGCGCAAAAACTCAGAAGGGCTGGATCTGTGTTTTCGTATGTTTTACGACCTCAGCTGTTCATTTGGACATTGTCTCAGACTACTCAACTGAAGGATTCATCGCTGCCTACAGAAGATTCACATCAAGACGAGGAATCCCAACCACGCTCTACTCCGACTGTGGAACGAATTTCATCGGAGCAGACACCATTCTCAAGAGAATGTTCATTCAGGGCTCACAGGATCATCAGCAACTCAGTCAGCTGTTTGTCAATGACAACACTGGCTGGTGCTTCAATCCACCAGCAGCTCCTCACATGAGAGGCAAATGGGAAGCCGTCGTGAAGTCGATTAAATACCATCTTCGGCGAACCGTCAGTGAGGCGGTACTCACCTATGAAGAATTCAGCACACTTCTTACCCAGATAGAAGCCATGCTCAATTCACGACCGCTCGAGCCTCTCAGTGATGACCCTGAAGACATCTCCACCCTCACACCTGCTCACTTCCTCATCGGGCAGCCTCTTACAACTCTACCAGAACCATCTGTCGAGCATGCAATCATCTCACCATCAGCCAGATGGCGACTTATTCAACAAAGAACTCAACGTTTCTGGACTCAATGGTCATCGCACTATCTCCAACGTCAACTCTCCATCTCGAAGTGGCATCACCCATCAAATGAGATCAAGATGGGATCCTAGTGCTCATCAGGGATGAACGGTTTCCACCGAGCAAGTGGCCACTTGCTCGTGTCATCACTCTTCACCCAGGAAAGGATGGGCTCACTCGAGTGGTAACACTCAAGACTGCCACGACAACATTAATCAGGCCAATTGCAAAATTGGCAGTTTTGCCTGTTTCAGATTCTACATCAACATCATCCAACAGCTGTTGATGGCGGGAGAATGTTTGAGATTCCGTTAGTTCACTATTCCGCCGCACCCAAGCTCACCGCAGCACCTACTGGGCAGCGGAATACGCCGCTGATCGATGATCGATCGGGCGATCGATTCTCAGGGTAGCTGCTCAGCCAATCACCGCTCACCACGTGAAACGAGCGGCCCAATCATAATGCATGCTTTCTTGATCGATTCTCGAGGATTGTTCGAGAAGACGCTCAACCGTTTTCGGCACATCCTTTGTTCATTCGCTTTTCATACCGCTTGTCGCGATAACCGTGTCTTTCATTATTCATCTCGCAACGTGTGAATTATTTTCTCATCCCTTTCAGTGCTCACGAACGACTTTGTGCGTATTTTACCTTGCTCAGTGTAACTCTTAGTGTTCACGAGTGAGTTAATTCATTCCTCTGCTCTTCTCTTCTCGTGCACAACACGTGTGCTCATCGCGTTTCGTGACCGCGTGTTTGTGCTATCTCTGCTCAGCAGCAGAAACCATTGTGCTCGTTCAAGCTCATCATGAACTCTTTAAATAAAGTGACTTGGTCAATTTTGACTCAAAACTCAGTGCACCGCGTGTTACTTTCCCACCGTCGATCCCTAACCTCACTTTCCAGCGTGCTCAACCATTTAATTCGCAAACAATGCGCTTCTCGATACCGCAGATGTACCTACCTAAGTAGCATTTCTGACGGAAAAGAATTGTCCAGGCTTTGGGCATAGCGTAGACCTTTCGCAGGTATGTATCTATTTCAACAGGCATTGCCACCCGTGGCGCCAGTAAGACCGTCCCCGGTCCTTGCTATTCCAGAGGAGTTTCTTGCAGTGAAAATCAGTAAATTTGCAAGCGCAATAGCTCAAAAACCAGTGGAAATCAAGTGTATACATGGAAACTTATTGAATTTGTCTTGGAACGCACTATCAACTCAGGACTTAAAAAAAATAGTTCCATTTGAAAAACCGAACTTGACCATCGTATTTTTTAAAATAATAATCGAAAAAAAATCGTTCGGGCTAATTTATTAGCCTCCTCGAACCATGCAATTCCCTATTTTTTAAAAAATTTTATCTCCAATACTTTAGGAGCTACGGCGCTGTCCAGTCTACCTACGTGGGACACCCTGTATACCAGTACCATTGTAAAACACTTTTAAAAAGATGCCATCGTGAACAACTTCCGCGTCATGAAATTCTGCAGTATAGAAGTGTCGAGATTGTACTGTTGCGACTCCCGTCTGGCGGCGTGTAGTATAAGCTTCGGAAGCGCGAAGTTCAGATTGAATCACCTGAATGTAATGGGAAAGGGAGACAAAGTGAAGTTCGCTCAAGGCCGGGGTGTTTGAAAATAGTTAGAGATCCTTTAATAAGAGGACTTCAAGATTATAAATTAATCGATACCCCCTTGGAAACGGGTGTTTTGAATAAATGAACCGCACTTTGATCCTTTCTCCTAGGTGAAATTCCAGGGCTATGTTGTTAAACGCTTGATTCTCAAAATCGACCAAGAGGAATTTAGTTTGTTTGGCTTAGTTGTTAAGGACATTTTGTAAAAATGAAAAACGGTTGTAAGAGCGTTCGCTTGGAAAGCGTCATTCGAGCCCCGAAAGCACAAGTGAACGGACGTACATATTAATAAAATTTCCAAAAGATTTATTTTGTGCTAAAATCGTTGTTTGCATTGATTATTGCTATTAGTTACTGTGTTCAAATTGTTTTATTCAATTAATTAGCATCGTTTTCATTATATTTATCGTACAAAAATCCGCGTCCAAGGAGCAGAACGCCTTAGCGTTCCACGGGCATCGACCCTCGCCAAATTCCCTGCAAGGATCCTGAGAGGAACCAGCCGGCCACGCAACAGTACACACGGCTCAAACGATTGTGGCCGATCGAGTTTCAATTGCATTCGAGCTCACTAGGGCTGGCTTTTTTACATCGCTACGATTCTACAGTATTTCGTGAATATGGTGGGGGCACTGCCAAGCCACAGGTTCCCGTCTAGAACACTTCCAATTCATGTTGAAACACCACTGTGGCACCATCTGCCTATGATTGTCATAATTATATAAATCCGCGCGATCGGTTCTGTTCGCGATGCTGTAGCGAAAATGACACAAAGGATAAATGTCAAATGACTTTTATTGCAATGAACCTAAAAAAAAATCATAATAATTTTGCCACTATAAACGATAAACTTGTAATGTCCAAAGTAAATAAATCAACGGATTTTTATATAAATCCATTGATTATTATAATGGAAAACACAAATAAATAAAGCGGGAAACTAGAGTAGTAATGATAAGAATGGAAACGAATGTTATGTATTTCGTAGAGATGGCAAGGGTTAGGAAACCAGAATACTCAGATGAAAGTCTTGCCCAAAGTAAATAAATCAACGGATTTATATATAAATCCATTGATTATTATAATGGAAAACACAAATAAATAAAGCGGGAAACTAGAGTAGTAATGAAAAGAATGGAAACGAATGTTATGTATTTCGTAGAGATGGCAAGGGTTAGGAAACCAGAATACTCAGATGAAAGTCTTGTCCAAAGTAAATAGATCAACGGATTTATAATGGAAGACACAAATAAATAAAGCGGGATGGTGTTTTAATTTTAATAGCTGGAATCCTGTTTTGGGCGAATTCCACTTACACTGTGTAATTCGAACTCGCCCGCTGTAGCATTCAATTGTTTTTGTAAACTTTATTACATTTGGTTTCGAAAAAAATCGCCGTTATCCAAGATGCAGTCTGCAAAGGAACAGCAAGCATTCAGACGGGGCGAAGTGGCGGCGCTCTTTCAAAGTGGGCGCACCGTTTCGTCTATTTCTGAGCAACTTCAAATTCCAACGCGGACAGTGAGGAGGTACGTACACCGGTTTACGAATATGGGTGGGGAAGGCCTGATTGACCTACGTCATTTTAATAGGGGCGCGCGGAAGACTACGCTAGCAGAAGATAATATCATTGCGGAAATGGTTCAAAACCCATTCCAATCGTCGGAAGACGTTACCCTAAATCTAGATTTGCCAGTATGTCACAATACTGTGCGAAATCGTTTACGGGAAGCCGGCTACTACTGTCGCCGGCCTGCACGTAAGGTGCTGCTGACACAAACGCACCGTGAGGACCGCGTTGCGTTTGCGTTACAGCAGTTACCTGTCCCGCAATTCGAATGGGAAAGGACCATTTTCACCGATGAAAAGGTATTTTCTACTGTTGGCGGTAAATCTTTACATGTATGGAGACCCAATGGGGATTCCCGTCTAGATCCCAGATATGTTTTGCCACGTAATGACAGTGGGCGCATCACGTGTGGTATGTGGGGGTGTGTTTCTGCACGTGGTCCTGGTAGGTTAGTCGAAAACTCTGCGGAATATATTCAAATTTTAGAGAACGTACTTGTGCCCAGCGTTCGTGAAATATATTCTGTTGAGACCATGCCGGTGATTAGATTGGTACAGGACAATAGTTCAGTACACACCTCTGCTGCCGTACGTGCATGGTTTAGAAGGCACCCCGACATCGAAGTTTTACAGTGGCCTGCGAAATCGCCAGATTTAAATATAATAGAACATGTATGGGCATATATTGCTAAATCCTGGCGACCAGCTGCCGATGTAAGAACTAGGGCTGCTCTTATAGACCATGCGATGCACGCCTGGGCAAATTTAACAGCCAACCCACAAATATTCGAAAACCTGGGGAAATCCATCCGGAAACGGTTACATCAAGTAATTGATCGTAGCGGTTTCTGAACGAATTACTAGTGCATACCTCCGAACGCATCGCTAGGCCTTTTTCAAGGCCGCAAATATTCTCGGCGGAACAACTCTTGGATTATTGACGAAGAACATATCGGCCTTTGTAAAGGCCACAAGAGGAACCAGCATTTCAAGATCCTGGTGGTGGCAGCAAATATTCTCGACGGAACAACTCCTGAATCATTGACGAAGAACATCGGCCTTTGTAAAGGCCATACGAGGAACCAGCGTTTCAAGATCGTCGTGGTTTTAGTGGGTGTAAGCCCCACATAACCTCAGCTCGGGGAGAGCTGAGGTATCCGTTAGGGATTTTCACGACGTTAAAATAAAAGAAAAATAATAATATGTAATAATAATAAATGAAAAATAAAAATATTTTTTATTTTTCATAAATTCTCAACCGGACAAATTTCTTACTTATTTTGGTTACTCGCATGAACAGAGTGACAGATATAGCGTGAAGTAAACGGATGACGTTTAATGCGAGACACGTTCGCGCAGTCCTGTCACAAAATTTAATTTTCGGTTATGTTTATTTTCCCGTTGTTAACATAAAATAACAGATAGTAGATTTTGAAATAAATGCGTATTTCTTTGGTCTATACCATCCCGCTTTATTTATTTGTGTCTTCCATTATAAATCCGTTGATCTATTTACTTTGGACAAGACTTTCATCTGAGTATTCTGGTTTCTTAACCCTTGCCATCTCTACGAAATACATAACATTCGTTTCCATTCTTTTCATTACTACTCTAGTTTCCCGCTTTATTTATTTGTGTTTTCCATTATAATAATCAATGGATTTATATATAAATCCGTTGATTTATTTACTTTGGACATTACAAGTTTATCGTTTATAGTGGAAAAATTATTATGATTTTTTTTAGGTTCATTGCAATAAAAGTCATTTGACATTTATCCTTTGTGTCATTTTCGCATCGCGAACAGAACCGACCGCGCGGATTTATATAATTATGACAATCATAGGCAGATGGTGCCACTGTGATGTTTCAACATGAATTGGAAGTGTTCTAGACGGGAACCTGTGGCTTGGCATTGCCCCCACCATATTCACGAAATACTGTAGAATCGTAGCGATGTAAAAAAGTCAGCCCTAGTGAGCTCGAATGCAATCGAAACTCGATCGGCCACAATCGTTTGAGCCGTGTGTACATACCTAGTGTAAGAAGTGAAGATCGAAAGAACATTACATAGTTTTTTTGGGGGGAGAAGTGATATCCTGGGCAGGTAGGACAGGATCGTGTAAGGTATCAAACAATACAGGTATTCGTATGAAGAAGTATTGTATTTATTGGTAAAGAAGTAAAATTTATATTCGACAAAATTTAAAAAAAAATTTGCCTCACCCAACTAGAAATTTTAACGTTGATATAAAATTTTATTTCAGTAAAGTATAAGAATAATTTATCTCCTCCAACTCAAAATTTTACGGAAACGAATTAAAATAGAATTTCATTTCAACAAAATTTCCAAAAAATTTACCTCCTGCAACTAGAATTTTTAACGTAATTGATTGAAATAGATTTTAATTTTAACAAGACATGCGATGAAATTAGGTCCTACCGCAAGAAATTTTAAGGAAATGAATTAAAATAAAATTTATGTTCGACAAAGTTTACAAAAATTGACCTCCTCCAACTAGATATTTTAACGAAATGGACTGAAATAAATATTAATTTTAACAAAACGTACGATAAATTATAGGTCCTCGAACTAGCATTTTTAAGGAAATGAATTAAAAGAAAATTTATATTCGACAAAATTTATAAAAAATCACGGACTTAGGAATATAGGGACGGAGTACACTTAGACAAGAGGCGAGGTACGGTATGAAACTAAAGGGGGAGGACCTTCGGCCATCTTACGTTGCTCTTTTATAGCGGGAAATTTAAATGGGACTGGAATAGAAATATTTTGCTTGTATTTTTTGAGTATTAGAATAACACTGAAAATTGAAAAATGCAGTTACATTAATTGTCAGTGAAAAATGTGATAATTTAAAAACACTCTGATATGTCTGATATGTATAATACTGTTCGCGAAAGAGCTCTCGATGAGCGTGAGATGCCGGTGAGGTTATGTAAAGAACGCACAGTATTTATGAGCAATGTATAGTGAATGTTAATTGTACACTCGCTGAGTGAGTCAGAACATAAAAGAATTATGAGCGAGAATGAGCGGATGCACGTTGTGCAGAGAGTGTACAGTTCCTGTCTCGTTGAGACGAATCGCAAAACGACGCACACGTGGCCGCGCAACTGACCACGATCCACAATCGATACACGACGAGTCTGAGCACGAGATATTGAATTGAGCGGTGAGATATAAAACGGTTGAGCGTTAGCACGAGCAGAACAATGAGCATTCACGAGTTACTTGAGAAAAACGTTCAGTAAAACCGACGCGTCTACCTTCGTACTCTGCGTGAACAAGAAGAGCAATATGGCCGATCGATTTCCGTTAGTCGTCTTCTCCAAAAGTCTGGAGGATCGAGCGACGTGGGGAAATGCGATTGGCTGAGCATTCTGTCGCTGACACCTGATTGGTCGATCGATTGTGGATCGGGCTTGTCGATCCGCTGCCCAGGAGGTGCTGCGATGAGTTGGGTGTGGCGGAGATCGGAACTACCGAATCTCAAACATGCTCCCGGCCTCAACAGCTGGAAGAAGATGTTGATGATGAATCTGTAACATTCAAAACAGCCAATTTTGCGATTGGCCTGGTTAAGATGGTAGTGGCGGTCTTGAGCGTCACCACCCTGGTCAGTCCATCCTTCCCTGAGTGAGGGGTGAGAACCCGAGCAAGTGGCCACTTGCTAGGGGGAAACCGCTCATCGGTGATGAGCACCAGAGAGCCGACCTTGATGGCGTTGGATGGATGATGCCACTTCGAGATTGAGAGCTGACGTTGCAGATAATGAGCTGACCATTGAGTCCAGAATTGTTGAGTCTTCTGTTGGATGAGTTGCCACCGCGCTGATGGTGAGATGGATGTGTGCTCCACAGAGGGTTCCGGTAGAGCTGAGAGCGGGTGGCCAATGAGGAAGTGAGCAGGAGTGAGGGGCTCGAGAGGTCGTGAATTCAACAGGGCCTCAATCTGCGTGAGAAGTGTACTGAACTCTTCGTAGGTGAGTGCTGTTTCACTCACTGTTCGCCGAAGATGATGTTTCGTCGACTTCACCACAGCCTCCCATTTGCCTCCCATGTGTGGTGCGGCTGGAGGGTTGAAACACCAGCGAGTGTTGTCGTTGACCAACAGCTGAGCGAGAGTTTGGTGATCTTGAGAGCCCTGAGTGAACATCCTCTTGAGCGTGGCATCGGCTCCGATGAAGTTGGTGCCACAATCTGAGTAGAGTGAGTGAGGGATTCCTCTCCGTGAGATGAAACGCCTGTACGCTGCTATGAAACCTTCTGTGGAGTAGTCGGTGACTAGCTCGAGATGAACAGCTGAGGTGGTGAGTCAGACGAACACACAGATCCATCCCTTGTGAGTCTTGGCGCCTCGCCCTTTCCACGTCCTTAATGCGATAGGACCAGCATAGTCCAGTCCAGTGTTGGTGAATGGGCGTGTGGGTGTGACTCATGAAAGAGGTAGTTGGCTCATCAGTTGATGGGCACGGATCCCCCTTTGCCGAGCACACACAACACACCGTAGAATGTGAGATTTCACTGGATCTCGACCACCGATGATCCAGTAGGTCTGTCTGATTTGAGCGAGCGTGAGCTGAGTCCCTCCATGGAGAGTTTCTCGGTGAGCTTGATCTATAATCAGATCGGACAGACGTGAGTGACGAGGCAAAATTGCAGGATGCTTACTTCCATATGCACTGTGAGCGTTGTTGAGTCGGCCCCCGACTCGGATCACTCCTTCTTGGTCGATAAAGGCCGTGAGCCTATTAAAGGTGTGAGAAGATGGCAGCGTCGCGCCAGAGCTGAGCGTCCTTATTTCGTGTGCGAAGTAAAGGGACTGCGTCGCTTTAATCCAGAAGATCCTGGCCCTCTCCAGATCCTCGGGCGACTGAACGATGAGTGGTAAGGAAATCGTTGACCTCCTTAAATGTGACAGAATTCTGAAACAAACTGAAGTGATACGAAAGAGTTTGTTGAGAGATGAGTATTTGTAAATGAGGTCCCAGTGATATTCGAGTTTTCGAATGTTGAGCAGATTTGAGATTCCAGGACGAGCTTCCTGCATGCTTGGACTGTCCTTCAATGTAGGTTGAGAGGGCCATGAGTCACTGGGTTGAGTGAGCCAAGATGGTCCCGTCCACCAAAGCTCATGGTGTTCAAGCTGATGTGTTGTTAGGCCTCGAGAGGCACAGTCAGCTGGATTCGCCGTTCCAGGAACGTGTCTCCAATGTGCGTGTGGGGTGAGCTCTTGAATTTGGGAGACACGATTCCGTACATAATCCTTCCAGCGTGAAGCATCTGATTTGATCCATGAGAGTGATATTTGAGAGTCCGTCCACAGATGAGTTGTAGAAATGTTGAGTTGAAGAGTAGCTTGAACATACTTCGTGAGCTTTGCCAGCATTAAAGCTGCAGTGAGTTCGAGCCTTGGGATTGTGAGTTTCTTGAGTGGTGCTACCTTGGTTTTGGAGCACACTAGTGTCGACACTTTGTGAGCTGTGGACGGTGTGGACACGATAATGTAAATTAAACGATGTCCTTCGTCTTCGACCAACTGCAGTAGTACTCTGACAGCGAGAAACGGCGCAGCCTTGGTTCCATAAGTGACCGTAGTGAGTTTGTAGGGCACCTCCTTTGAATCCTCGTCAATCCACAGTATCCTCTGGAGGTCCTGGTCGTCTTCGTAAACTTGATTTGTCTGTACATTTTTGTCACGTCTGTGGCGAAAATGTACTTGTGCTGGCGAATCCACAGCAGCACATCCGTGATGTTGAGTAGAAGGTTCGCACCAGTGTGCATGAAATCGTTGATCGAGTGCCCCGTTGTGGTCGGGCTTGAGCCATTGAAGACGACCCTCAACTTCGTGGTCTGACTGTCGAGCTTGACTACTCCATGATGTGGAAGATAGAAAACAGAGTGAGTATTAGGTGAGAGTGAGGGAGCTCTTACCATATGATGGAGTGCCTCATCTTCCTTCATGAACCCTTGGTAGAGATTGCGATATTCAGAATCTTTGTTGAGCTTGTTGAGTGTTCGCTTCAGACAGGCATGGGCTGTCTGGTAGGAATTGCCCAATAGACTTCGAGATGACTTGAGAGGGATGCGTACGATGTACCTTCCTGTAGAATCACGAGTGTGTGTCGCCCGAAAGTGATCCTCACATTCTTGTTCTTCAGGGGTGAGCTTTGAGGGCGTATCTGTCGGAAGCTCTTCTTGAATCCAGAATTTTGCCAATAAATCTTGTATTGTTCTGTCGCTGTGCTGCATGACTGCAGCTGTGTGCGACGAGCTGATTTGAGACTGAGGTGTTTTAACTGGCCCAAGAACGAGCCACCCAAAGATTGAGAACTGGGCAATTGGCATTGAAGGGTCACCCCTTTTGAGGTTAGGTTTTGTGATTTTTCCATATGAGTCTGCACCAATAATTATGTCAATAGGGCTAGGTTTTAGAAAATCTGGATCAGCTAACCTTAACCTGGTGAGATGTGGCCATTCTTGATGTGGCGCTTCAACGGATGGTAGACTGGATGTGAGAGTTCGCAGAACATGAGCTTAAGTGGAGACCGTGGAGGAGTCGTAGCTTGATCGTAGAGTGATTGACACGACGCCTCGAGTGTGAGTAGTTTTGTTGCCTCCAATGCCAATAATTGAGATGGATGAGTGGGTTCTTTGAAGGTTAAGTTGAGTGATGAGCTCCTCCTTAATGAAGGTGAGCTCTGAGCCTGAGTCGATGAGTAGCCTGACTGGCAGCGAGGCCACCGGTGAGATGAGCTGTGCGTTAGCTGTTGCTAACAGGGTGAACGTGAGCGAGGTTGCGTGGCAACCAGTGGCTGGGTGAGACAGAGACGTATGAGTATGACCTGTTGTGCTTGAGCTTGGTGATTTGGGTGAGAGTGAGTTGACGACTGCACCAACGCTTCAGAAATCAGCGTCATCTTCTGACTTCTTCCCTTCCGTTGGAGGGGCTTGTTGAGCAGAGCTGGGCTCGGTCGTCGACCTGGGCTGAGCTTGAGCTGAGCCTTGAGCAACCGCTGGTTGAGAAGGGTGTAGCATCGAATGGTGCTTGACCCCACAAATCTTGCACCGGTGCGCCGATCTGCACACATCTGTGTCGTGTCGACCACAGCAGTTCTTACAGTGAGTGATCGAGCGACGATGATGTTGCGGCGCTCGGTCACTGGCGTTTCCCTAAACTTAGGGCACATGACCATGAAGTGGTCGCCGTGGCACCAATCGCATGGATATTGCGACGTCTGAGCTTTTGAGAATCGCTTCTCCAAATATTCCCAAGCGGCTGGGAAGGATGAGCCTCGCAGAGGGAAGGTATTGACCCGCCTGGAGGGCTCGCCTGTCAGGCTCGCTCTCAGGTAGTACAGGCGGTCAATGTCCTCGAGTCGTGAGTCCTTAATAATGAGCGAGGTGAATAACTCACTGAAAGCGGGCCACTCCACGAACTTGCCCCCAAATTTGGGGATGGCCAAATCTGGAATCTTGGCCGCTCTGCTGCTCATCTCCCCTGAGATTGTGTCAGTGTGAGTGGATGAGCTGAGTTGAGCTGAATTTGAGCGTTGAGAAATGAGATGTTTGAGTGCCTTTTTGAGTTGAGCCACGAGAGTCGTCTCACGACCCAGGAGGTCTGAGGCGAAGTACTTGTGCGAGGCACTTGACGGGCCAAAATTCCTATAGGTGAGCGTGCTCGGAGAGGAACGCTTTGTGCAGCTCTGCTATGCTGTCCAGCAGCGACTGCACCTCGCCGAGGGACATCGTCTCTGAGTCCTTCGGAATTTCGTCCTGCAGGGCTTGTAATGCCTCAAATCGACTGACCTGCGATCTCGACTTGATGATGAGCGGAGCAGGTATCGTCGCTGGGGACGAGGATCTCGTCCTGCCGGCTGGTTGAGCCGGTTGTCCTGCGGGACCTTGAGGCTCATCTCTCCTGGAGGATTGGGTGACGGAGACCGGGACCGCGCCTCTGAGCTGGTCTTGGTGGAGTTGTTCTCTCCGTCAGACATGATGAGCACTGAGCGATGAGGGTGAACTGTTCTGGGTGAGCACTGCACAGAACTTCACACAACAATCCGGCTCGAAGGACCAAAAAATGTTCGCGAAAGAGCTCTCGATGAGCGTGAGATGCCGGTGAGGTTATGTAAAGAACGCACAGTATTTATGAGCAATGTATAGTGAATGTTAATTGTACACTCGCTGAGTGAGTCAGAACATAAAAGAATTATGAGCGAGAATGAGCGGATGCACGTTGTGCAGAGAGTGTACAGTTCCTGTCTTGTTGAGGCGAATCGCAAAACGACGCACACGTGGCCGCGTAACTGACCACGATCCACAATCGATACACGACGAGTCTGAGCACGAGATATTGAATTGAGCGGTGAGATATAAAACGGTTGAGCGTTAGCACGAGCAGAACAATGAGCATTCACGAGTTACTTGAGAAAAACGTTCAGTAAAACCGACGCGTCTACCTTCGTACTCTGCGTGAACAAGAAGAGCAATATGGCCGATCGATTTCCGTTAGTCGTCTTCTCCAAAAGTCTGGAGGATCGAGCGACGTGGGGAAATGCGATTGGCTGAGCATTCTGTCGCTGACACCTGATTGGTCGATCGATTGTGGATCGGGCTTGTCGATCCGCTGTCCAGGAGGTGCTGCGATGAGTTGGGTGTGGCGGAGATCGGAACTACCGAATCTCAAACAAATACATATAATATGTAATATATACATAATTGCACTTTTTTAAAATAAAGAAAAAGTTTAACCCTGCTGGGGTTTTTAATCATTTTCGACTCAATTATATTTCTTGGATGTTTATCCTACTTTTATATTAAAATATAAAAAACTTTTTACTCATCTACTTTTTTATTAATGAGGTTAGGATACGCGTAATTGTAATAAATGTTAATTATTTTCATCACCTACCTGTGAAACGTTATCTTTTTCCCATTATCATCTTTTTAACATGTTTAACATGGCAATTTTTCACTGGACATGTAGGCATTTTAATTGTACTGAAATCACTGGCTTCTTACACATGCTTCAGTGGCTGCAAAGCATGAGAGCAACGTAATATGGCGGATGCCCTCCCCTTTGGCGTCATCCTCCGCCTAGCCGTGCTCCATCCCTATATTCCTAAGTCCGTGCAAAAAATTTACTTCGTCCAACTATATGTTTTAAAGTAGTGGATTGAAATAGATATTAATTTTAAACACGAATCCCGTCTAACGCAAATTCCAATTACGATGCGTTTGTACGTGGTCAAGGTCAATGGGTAATCGCGTCCCATGATTCGTATGCTGGATTTCTTCGGCGATGTTGCAGATTTAACGCTGTACGAAACAGGTACCGAGTTCATGCTTCGATCGGTTTCGTGTAAAATCGAACAGTACACAGACGTATATACAGGGTCATCGTTTAATCCTGCAACCCGCGCGCGCGCGAACTTGTAAAATGGCAATACCGCCTCACGGACGCATTCCACTTCAACCATGCAACGTCCCGGCGTTCGGAGAGCTGCTAGCGACCGCTGGACAACAGTGATGCCCGAGCTTCGAGAATTTTGGGCTGATCTCTTTCAAATTAACGTTGCAAAGAACTATTCAGAATTTCCCGACCCCGGTTGAAAAATTTGGGGCCTTTTTCGTATAATTTTTTAACTGTAAGAGTTATCGGAATGCAATTTGCGCCGAAAAATGAGGAAAAATTATTCCCTCTTAATGATGGATAATTTAACATATCTTACGTTTACTTAATTTTTCTTTTATCAATTTTTTAACCATAATTGTTTAAAAACCTGTTGGAAACTGTTTATTTGATAATGTATTTAACGCTGTTTTTAAAATTCGTGGTGTTGATAAACAATAGGCTAGTTGTTTCTGTATCATTACATTCATAAATTGAGAAATTAAATTTTTATTCAATTATGTGTTAGTTCTGCAGACCTCAGAATCTATTGTTCTGGTTTTCTTTTTTATGATTTTATCCTTAATGCGGTGCATACCTAGATCAGACGTACGGGGTAACTAATGCGACGTGTCTTTGATTGTAGCGGTGTCTGAATTTTTTTCCTAGAATTTTTGTGTTTGAATGTTTTAGCTACTCAACGCCACGCCTATACCGGCTTCCGTTAATGTCATTTTTTGGAACGATGTGCCATTACTGTGGCTTTTACAAGCAGGTGGCGAAAAATCTCTCCGTACGAGGGTATTAAATTTTGAAATTGAGACGGGTACGAGATCAGTTGACATTATTTTCAAATCTCATTACAATAATCTGGGATGCAAGTGGTAAACCGATCATAAAAGCGGAGCGCGCGGCTCGATTACCTGGGCCGGGAAATTCCCTATACCTAGCTCTTTGCGACGCTAAAATTTTCGAAGCTCGGGCATCACTGCTGTCCAGCGGTTGCTAGCAGCTCTCCGAACGCTGGGACGGTGCATGTTTGTAGTGGAATGCGTCCGTGAGGCGGTGTTGCCATTTTACAAGTTCGCGCGTGCGCGGGTTGCAGGATTAAACGATGACCCTGTATATCTTATATTCGGACGATACTGTTTATTAGGAAAATCCATATCGTTGCAGCGGTTGAGGGGGTTCTCGACCATGTAGGATGCGTCGTTGAAACGTCGGTTAAACATTTTAAATACACTGTGAACGAGTATACTGAACGGTTGCGAATACTAACTGTGTAGGGACGAACGTACGCGATGTAATGTGGTCTGCAAGACCGATCGGTACTTCTTTTAGAGTGGTTCACAATCACACATGTGCAGAAGTACAGTATGTTGATGTGGGGGTAGTGAAGTTGAACGTTGTACGAACAAATGAAAAGAAAAAGAAAACGTGATGAAGGGAAAAACAGTGTAGGGAGAAGTGTATATTGAGAAGAAAATGTAGATGGAAGAAGCAAGTGTCAGTATATGAAGTAGTCCCGTAAAAAATATAAAAATATTCCGTGAGGACTCATCTGAGATAGTGAGTCGTGCGTATGCGTGTTAGGGCGTGTTGAATTTTTCAACATTTAAATTCTGAAAATGAGGGTTGGTGAAAACTTGTAGTATTGTCTGGGGATTAAAAAGATATTTTTTTAAATTAAATGTAATGTAGTTTAGCTTGGTAAATAGTTACATGAAGTATTGTGCATTTTTTACATTTCTATTAAATTTGTAATATTTACAAAATTTACTAAATATTGGCACAAAGGTACCTAAAATTTGTATATATTCATATTGATTTATATTATTATACACATTTCTCATACAACATATTTCCCAGCGACGTTGGTTGGCCGTGGCGCCACTGGCTCGACGCTGGCGTCGGTTCGTCTCCCACCATGGTGTCTTACGCACACATTACCACCACTCCTGTAGGCGTTCCCCCTCCGCCAAACGTCTTGTTCAGTCTGATACGTCTGATCTCGAACATTCACGAACGCAACACTACAAATTTATTACTGCTACTGCGGTCATATTCGGAAAGGATTTAGAATGGCTTCTAAGAAAAGAACAAGACTAAGTACTTTCACGCATATGAGTAATCTAATTGGAACTGGCAGAGAGCTGTTGCCCTCTGAACTCCCAACTTTGCGAGACATTCTAAGGTACGGGCTTTTGCTAAGAGAACAAAGTGATGAGAATGTTAGAAATGACCCAGCAGCAAATCTTGCAAATGACATTTATCCTGAAGTGCTTGAACAGTGGAGACGCGCAAACAGTGCGTTTATTTCTCCCATTATAAATTCATGGGTCACAATCGTCAAGAAAATCCAGCAGAACTGGGAGCTGGCCAAAAACATATCTCTTGGTAGAGGAAAACTAGACGTCAAAGAGGCTTTCGCTTCGAAACTTGAAAAGCTTTTTGACATCCTAAATTGTAAATGTGATATTGTTCTTTGCTCTGAATTTGGCTGTTCTAAAGTTGCTAGTTGTAAGAAGGAAGCGCACATTAATTGTTGATGCCCTAAGGAAATGAAGATCCCCGTGAAGGAACTTATTTTCATTAAAGGTCAAAGAGACAAGACCGGTTCTATTGGACCGTATCAGATTGGTTTGCCAGATCTGCCTGAACATAAGAGACAGGTCAAAAAGCAGAAACGGCAAGAAGATGAGAGTAGAAGACTTGCTGAATACAAACAGAGAACTAAGCAAGATGTTTTAATACACTCAAAAGAAATATGTTCCCCTGATGATGAAAATGATGAATATGTAGCTGATATCGAAGGTGAGAATAAGGAAAATAATGAACTGACAATACAAGACCCAAGTATGCCATCAACTTCCAAAGGAAAGATAGAGTACAATACATTAGAAATACCTAATGTTGCTATACAAAGCATCAGATATGGTGTAAGTCTGCGTGCTACAGCTGCCATCACAACTGCTGCCTTTATGGACGCTGGCTTCATCACTGAAGAAGACAAGGCACTTGTAGTTGATCACAATAAAGTGAAGAGGGCGCAAGAAAAACTTATGAATTCCCTAAATCAGGAATTTGATGATCTTTGTAAGAAGGGAGAAATCGACTGCATTTTCTTTGACGGCCGTGAAGATATAACTACAGTTATGCTGAAAACAGACAATTCAGATCAGCAGTTCCCCGGCATAATTAGAGAACAGCACTATTCTGTGTGCAGTGAGCCAGGTGGAAGATATATCTACCACTTCACTCCAAAGAAGGGCTCAGAAACACAAAAGCCAGCGGAAATTATTGCTGATAATCTTGTAGAATTCATGAAAAGCAAGGGCATTGATAAGAGTTTACAGGCCATTGGAGGAGATTCTACAAATGTTAACACTGGCTGGGAGGGTGGTGCCATGCATTGGGTAGAGATCAAGCTGGGTCGTAAGCTGATTTGGTTGGTGTGTGCCCTTCATACAAACGAGTTACCGCTTCGCCATTTAATTACAGCATTAGACGGGAAGACATTGTCTAACAACAAGTGGGCAGGTATCATAGGCAAAATGCTAGACACAGCTACGGAACTTGAAATTAATCCTTCATTCACCAAACTTTCGATTGGAGATCCTCTTATTTCACTAAGTGAGGCGGTCATAAAAAATTTGTCTACTGATCAAGCATATGGCTATCGAATAACACAGGCCATAAGGACAAAAAAGATTCCCACGGATCTGGCTCTTCTTGAAATAGGTCCTGTGAGCCATTCAAGGTGGTTAACAACAGCAAACCGGCTTTGTCGCATATGGGTTTCAAAACATGGTCTTAAAGGCAAATCCCTCCAAAACTTAAGACTGATTGTGGAATATATCGTTGGTGTATACTTCCCCTGCTCGTTCAACATGAAGGTAAAACACTCCTGGGTAGAAGGTCCGCGCCACATTTTATTTCAGCTACGGCAACTAAGGTTGCAAAAGAAGCCTGTAGTAGATGCTGTTTTGCCAACTATCAAACGCTCGGCATGGTATGCCTTCAGTGAGATGATAATCCAAACACTCCTGTGCTCCGATGATAGTAAGGAGCGGAGAATTGGAATTCAAAAAATTATTGACTTAAGGGGCGGAGAAGATAACACACTGGGAAATCGTTCTGTACGTCCAAGGAGAACACCCCGAATCAACTCCGATGCTTTAAACCTTTTCGAATTGATTGACTGGTCTGACGGGGTATATGAACCTCCTCTGACATGCACATTAACTATGGCAGAAATAAAGAAGTTCATTGAGGCGCCCATGCAAGTTCCACAGTGGCCTTGTCATGGCCAGTCCATAGAGAGGTGTGTTAAACAAGTCACAGAGGCAGCAGGTAGAGTGTACACTCATGAGAAACGTGAGGGTTGCGTCAGAGGTCAAGAAGCAAGTCGGCGGCTGATGTCAAAAAACGAGTCGAAGAAGGACTTAATGAAACTTGTTGTTTAAATATTTTATAAATGAATTCATTACCTATTTTCTACTGTTTGGAGAATTAGTTGTATGCAGATAAAATAAAAATATGTAGCATTACCAGACATTGTTTTATTTACCCGACAGCGTACCAGATCAAATTTTATCAAAATGTCTTCAAGCGAACATACGGACAGGTAGGCGGGCGTTCGGTCGGACGGACACACGGACAATTTTCAGATCGATTCAGGGCTTAATATATATACTTTTTATACCTATGACGTCTTCTTCTGATACTTGCGCCCCCCATATTACACAAACTTAATATAGTCTATACCTTTTTAAGATGTAGGGTATAAAAACCTAAATTTACCAAGCTAAAAAATGTCTAATCATAAAATTTTTAGAAGCATTGAATTCTTTGCACAAAACACATGAATTTAGGAACCCACATCTGAAAATTACAAAAAAAATTAGTTTTGCCTTCTCAAACAACACGCCCTAATGCGTGTGCAGGCACCCCTGAAGGAGGTTGAGAAGGAGAAGAAGGAAAAGAATGATAAGAAACATGAGGAGAAGAACGAAGTCAGTATAGTGAACAAGGACCACGCTATCTGAATGGGCAATGGTGGAAACGATTCGGTAGCCCCTACTGTGCGATGGATATACCCACCATGCATCGTGTTTATCGCAGTCTTTAAGAAAGGTTGGCACGCCACTGCGAGGGGTCATGACGCGTTTCAATCAGCATGTCGAGCGACGACAGCAACGAGATGAAGAAGTATTTGGTAAGTGATATTTGTAGGTAGCGACTACGAGGCCTTGTCATAAAAAGCACATGTTTCCTATAGTTTCTCATATGTTTCAGCGAACGGAGTATCCATATAGGAAGGGATACTACAGCATTAAACGTGGAAAACTAATGCAAGGCTTCAGGCAGTTTTGACGCGAGGTTCGAGACGATTTAGACCAGGCATGGAACTAAAGTGAACGCAGCGGCCGATTTTCAGAGGCAACGCCTCCTTTCTCCCGCCGCACGTCTTGGCCCCCGCGGCGGCCTTGGAGCTTGGAGGGCCTCAGGCCCGTACCATATGAACCGCGCGTGGCGCGTTGGCAAAAAAACGCATCGACAATCGTGCTCTCTGGGACGATGTGGAAACCTATTGATACAATGTCACCCTAATACGCCACGCGCGGTTCATATGGTACGGGTCTGAGGCGCTCGAAGCTCCTAGGCCCGCCGCGGGGGCCAAGACGCGCGGCGGGAGAAAGGAGGCGTTGCCTCCGAAAAACGGCCGCTGTGTTCACTTTAGTTCCATGCCTGATTTAGACTGTTGGGCGTTCAACGACGATAACGATGATCCGGACTTTTCTGGGCTACGACGATTGTTCGAGCCGTAAATGTACGTATATGTGTTCAGAGGATTTATTCGATATAATACAATCACGATGTGATGCACGTGCATAATGATTACAATATACTGTATGTGCATGACTTTGCGTGTCGTAGAGAGTATTAACTCGCAACCGAGACAGTCGTCGCATCAGAGGTATCTTCCGATGCAGTCTCTTCGAGATAGTCACCGTTACCGTCATCGTCATTAACATTATCGAGACGGTTGTCGTTGTCATTGTCGAGGCAGCCACCGTTACCGGCACCGAGATAGTCACCACCTGAGGAAGTAGCCCTTACCGATACCGGGGCAGTCACGATGAACGGAACGCAAGACTTTGTAATACACCATTGAAATCCGGCTCATTTAGCTTGTTTCCTCAATAACTAAAGAAAATACATTATGCAACGTAAAAAATATTATCTGAAGTATTGTAATTCCCTTGTATAAGTTCAAATAATCGATTAAAAAGTTCGTCAATCTTGATACAATTCCTAGTCCTTACCGATACCGGGGGCAGTTACGATGAGCAATTCCGTTGTCGCGGATAGTTTGTGTTTTTTCTCAATCGATGTAAGTACAATTTGAAAATTAGAATAAGGAATTGTTATACTATACTTGGTGTCAAGTTTTGACATTTTTGGAGGAGGTAAATCAATTGATAAACGGCGCTTTTAACGCTTTTCATACGCTGCTGATATTTCTCCTGACAACAAGGAGGGGTCTGTTTCCATTTGTGATACAGGGAGTTGAGAAGATGGTGATTCTTTGTACAGTTGCAATTCCGTTGCCGCGGGTAGTTTGTTTTCTGATTGAATCATTCGGACCTAAAACATCTGCACAGTGATGTAAATTTGTATCACGAACAAACAGAAAATGTATTATATAATAAGATGATAAGATGCTTTACTCGTTCCGGTCAGAGGTATATTGTCGATTGGTAGGAAGCCTACACCATTAGGACTAGAATTGATTGTTTGCGATATATCATACGTCATAGTACTGTTAATGATGATTATATACCTCATAACCTATGTATAATGAGGAGGAGGAGGATGAGTAAAAATAATAAAAATTTATGTCACATAAAAAGAGTATGTTTATTTGCATGTGGGTCTCCTTGTACGTTAAAAATATATTTCAATACAAAATTGTATGCATTTATTCATGTATAGAATATATAACAAGTGTGTAAAGTATATGAAGTATAAATGAATGTACAGTATATGTATAGAGTATATGTTTAAAGTACTGCACGTGCTTCGCAGAATCTGGAAACACAAACAGAACGGTTATGCGTATTGGTAGATCTCGTACGTAGACTATGTGAAAGTAGGGTGACCTGTCCAGTGAATGAACACCCCCGAGTAAATGAACGTTGCTCATGTAATACGAAAAATTAACGCCTATCGCACTCGTTTCACGGTGAAACTTACACCGAAATTTAGAGTGGACACCCACAGACGTCTCGCAAGCGTTTTTCTTTTTACTTATAACTTATACTGCAATAATTCCGTTTTATAAACTAAAACTATGGTATCGGCGCACAGGTTCGGTCATAAAAAAATTGTTAAAATTATTTCAAAGCTATTTCGCTAATATAAATATTTGTATCTATATTCCGACGTTTCGGTCAAAATTCAGACCATTCTCAAGGAAAGAGTTAGATAAATAAAAAAATACTGCGTGTGCTATTGAATTTAGTCGCTACCGTTTAAACAAAACGTACGACACGCGAGCCGGTTGAACGGTGACTGAGGTAAACAACAGACAAACCAAGAGCATCACTGAACTAAGATGTGATCAGGAAAGACCGTTGACCAATTACGAATTCTATAAACACCCAAACTCCAAATTGTAATGCCACGAAAACTAACATTCTTATTTATTTATTGAATTATACGTACACTAGTAAGTGTTAAACAGCATAAATTACATAACATTAAAAGGATATGTAAAGCCGTCAGATCATAGTAACTACACTAAAGGGATTCATTCAGGGTGAGGAGCAATTACGCTTAACAATGGAGGGGGGAAACACCGACAGGGGGTAGTGGTAATGTGTGCGTGAACTGACGCCAGCACCAAGCCAGCCAAGTGGCTCCAACGCGAAGCAAATGTGACGTCATATGCTAGCACGTCACTGCGATGAATTGTGGCGGTAATATTCAAAAATATAAGGACCTTTACGTCCCAGTTTCTAACAAAATGAATTGAATTATACATAATATTGGTGGTATGCAAAAGGAAACACAAAATAATAATGGAAATATTATCTATTTATGCACTAATAATAGTAAATTGAAGGAATACTATACGTGTAAAGTGATAAAACGTATTTTTGTATTTAGCATATACAAAATATTCATGAAATATACAAAATTTATAGATAAAATATAATGTAATATACATATAAATAATAAATTTACTAATTCTTGTCGGCATCGATGTCTGTAGACTCATCCGGCAATATTATTCCTACTAGCTCTTCCGGGATTTTCACCTCGTTATACATATTGTCATTTTAACAAATTTAACATATCATCAGTTACTTCATAATTATAAGAGTTTACATTTTTATTTTTCAAATCCAGTTTTATTCTAGTGAGTGCAGCTACTGTTTGTGTGTTTAATCTATTCCTATTTCTAGTTTTGATTTGTGTGACTGTGGAAAAATATCGTTCGACATCAGCATTTGAGTGGGGCAACGATTAGCACAACTGCGCTACTTTGCATATGTTTGGCAATATACATTCGTCTTCAGCATTGGTAACAATGTTCATTTCGTACCAGAACTGAGGTAAACTCAGTACTTGTAACTTTTTTTTGCCGCCTCCGAAAAAGTAAACGGCAATAGACGCCATTCATTAATTACAGGTGCTGAATTAAATTTTGATTTAAATCTTTTTAAAATAGGTTTTAATTGTCCGTGCTGATGTTTCTCAATGTCTAAAGCTATTTGTGGGTTTAAAAAATCTAGTCCATTTAAGAATATGTCATCAAATGGCACTCTCTTGACAATATTTCGGAAGGCCGTTTGGTAACATTGTTGTATGTTTGTATAAAATTGAATCATTTCTTCATTCTCTTCAATTTCACTTAGTGTATCCATACAGTCTGACCCAGTAAAAACGTTTGCCAGAGGTAGTAAATTATCTACATTGTTGACATTTATTTTGTGTATATTTGGTTCCTTCAGATATTTAAACTGTACGAAATTGCTTGCCAATTTTTTTAATAATCTGTAACACTCAGGGAGCAGGCAGTGAATTAAGACTCTCGAGCTTTGAAATAGTTTGTTCAGTTCAGTAAATATAGATAATATATACTCCATAAATTGCAAATACGCCTTGGTAATTAAAAGTTGAAAATATTTTCACTGCGACATCATCGTTTTCTGATGCTGCCTCTGCTAACACACTAAATAAAACTGCCCATTGACTTAAGACTCTTTTAATACATTCGGATAGTGCCGGCCATCTAGTTGCAGATGGCTGTAAAACTTTCCGCTTTGCAACATTTGTGAACTGTTACATATCTTCTAAAATATGCTGTCGTTTAGGACTTTGCGAGAAGTATGAACAAAGATTATGGAGAAATTTCTCAACATACTTTGGCAATTTTTTACAGGCGTAGCGTGCAGCCAAATGTACAGAATGGCAAATACATGGTATGATACAAATTTCACTATTATCTGCTATTAAACGAGAAGTTAGTGAATTATGTACTCCCACCATTACATTTGCGTTATCCACGCACACGCCAACCATGTTGCCCATAGGCAAATTATACTTTTTTATAGAATGTTGAAAACACTTATATAAGCTTTCTGCTGTGCATTCATTAACTCTAATTAAATCTAATAAATCTGTACATAAGTGTTCTTTATGAATGTAACGTATTAAAAAGCATAGAATTTTGATATTCGCTATATCTGTAGTTTCATCGATCAAAACCGAAAAAAATTGATTTTGTACATTTTCTACAGTTTTTGTAATAATAGACTTGTTGATTACGTTTTTAGTAATAGCTATCATTTTCCTTGGACTCAAAGACATAGATCTTACTACATCTGGATTATTTAATACCTCCTGTGTAAATTTGATATAATCACTGTATGAACGAAATGATCTATTAGTCTGTACGGCATCAATGCATACTTTCATTTCTGCAACATTTACCTCATCTTTCAAATTTCTGGTTGCTTTCCCTGTATTTATTACAGTTTTTTTGCATATTTCATGTTGTTTATACGCGTTTTACTGTTTGCATGATATATTAAATTAGTTTTCTTCGCTGTAAAAAGTTTACAGCAAATCTTGCATTTACTCATGTCCGGGTTGTCCTGCACTGGATGGAGCCATGATTTGTAGGCTGGGTCCTCCAGCCAAGCTCGCTGAAATCTTGGCACCTGCTTACTTTTCTTCGCAATGGGGCTGATAGAGATGCTATCACTGCCTATTCATAAAATAGTAATTTTTAATTCACACAATATTAAAAAGCAATTTCAAGTAAATAATCATTGAACAAAGAAACTACGTTCCGTTTCTAATTCTATGATTTGAGATACTAATATGTACGTATGTATATGATTTATTGTATCCCCTGAGGGTTTACATTCTCCTTGAACATTCCCTTCTCCTTTCCTTTTCTTCTCTTTACAATTTCTTGCCCTATCCTTATTCTCTATCCTTACTCTAATTCTTAAACTACTGTGCTTTACTTTCCGCCCTCTCCGCTCTCGCCGTACTCGCTCTTTCGCCGCTCCCGCTGTGTCACCGCCCTCGCTCCCTCTCGCCATCCTCTCGCTCTCCTACTCTCCCTTCTTATTCTACGTATCTCCTTCCCTCTCTCCTCTTACATTACTTTTCTCTTACTTCCTAACGCTTATTCCCGCCACCTTCGACTTTCACCCCTCCCCATTTCCCTTTCCTTAATTCCTCATCCAGGTCTGCGGTTAGTATGTATGTATTATTTTAATGACTTCCCCTTAGGGTTACATCCTCCTTTCTCTTTCCCTCTCTCTCTTCTCCTACATCCTCTCTTAGCCTATAACTATATCTATACTTATATCTAACTTAAAATTATTTCTCCGCTCTCTCTCCGCTCTCTCGCCCCTGTCGCTACGCCCGCTCGCCTTCTCTCTTAATCTAATCTTAACGCTACTCTTATCCTATCGCCACGCAACTTATTCTATGCCCCTACTTCCCCCTCTCTCTTTCTCCGTCGGCTTCCGTTTCCTCTCTTTCGCTCCAATCCTTCATTCACACCTTTCCTCCTTATTCTTTTCCCCCCTCCCTCCCTTCCACCATTTCCCCCCTTCCCTTTCTCACCTCCTTTCCTCTATCTTCTTCATCCATTCTTCTCCCTCGCCTCCTTCGTCCAGAATTTTCTTTATCCTTCCCCCTATATTTCCCTCCACGCCCTCCTCCTGCGTGCTTACACCCTTACTACCCTTACACCCTTTAACCCCTTACATACCCCTTTACCCTTACACCCTTTACCCCTTACAACCCTTTACCCTTACACCCTTTACCCTTACACCCTTTACCCTTACACCCTTTACCCTTACACCCTTTACCCTTACACCCTTACCCTTACACCCTTTACCCTTACACCCTTTACCCTTACACCCTTACCCTTACACCCTTTACCCTTACACCCTTTACCCTTACACCCTTTACCCTTACACCCTTTACCCTTACACCCTTTACCCTTACACCCTTTACCCTTACACCCTTTACCCTTACACCCTTTACCCTTACACCCTTTACCCTTACACCCATTACCCTTACACCCTTTACCCTTACACCCTTTACCCTTACACCCTTACCCTTACACCCTTTACCCTTACACCCTTTACCCTTACACCCTTTACCCTTACACCCTTTACCCTTACACCCTTTACCCTTACACCCTTTACCCTTACACCCTTTACCCTTACACCCTTTACCCATACACCCTTTACCCTTACACCCTTTACCCTTACACCCTTTACCCTTACACCCTTTACCCTTACACCCTTCTACCCCTACACCCTTTACCCTTACACCCTTTACCCTTACACCTTACCCCTACCCTTACCTACACCTTTACCCTTACACCCTTTACCCTTACACCCTTTACCCTTACACCCTTTACCCTTACACCCTTTACCCTTACACCCTTTACCCTTACACCCTTTACCCTACAACCCTTTACCCTTACACCCTTTACCCTTACACCCTTTACCCTTACACCCTTTACCCTTACACCCTTTACCCTTACACCTTTACCCAACACCTTTACCCTTACACCCTTTACCCTTACACCCTTTACCCTTACACCCTTACCCTTACACCCTTTACCCTTACAACCCTTTACCCTTACACCCATTACCCTTACACCCTTACCTTACACCCTTTACCCTACACCCCTTTACCCTTACACCCTTTACCCCTTACACCCTTTACCCTTACACCCTTTACCCTTACACCCTTTACCCTTACACCCTTACCCTTACACCCTTTACCCTTACACCCTTTACCCTTACACCCTTACCCTTACACCCTTTACCCTTACACCCTTTACCCTTACACCCTTTACCCTTACAACCCTTTACCCTTACACCCTTTACCCTTACACCCTTTACCCTTACACCCTTTACCCTTACACCCTTTACCCTTACACCCTTTACCCTTACACCCTTTACCCTCACCTTACACCCTTTACCCTTACACCCTTTACCCTTACACCCTTACCCTTACACCCTTTACCCTTACACCCTTTACCCTTACACCCTATACCCTTACACCCTTTACCCTTACACCCTTTACCCTTACACCCTTTACCCTTACACCCTTTACCCTTACACCCCTTTACCCTTACACCCTTTACCCTTACACCCTTTACCCTAACCCTTTACCCTTACACCCTTTACCCTTACACCCTTTACCCTTACACCCTTTACCCTTACACCCTTTACCCTTACACCCTTTACCCTTACACCCTTTACCCTTACACCCTTTACCCTTACACCCTTTACCCTTACACCCTTTACCCTTACACCCTTTACCCTTACACCCTTTACCCTTACACCCTTTACCCTTACACCCTTTACCCTTACACCCTTTACCCTTACACCCTTTACCCTTACACCCTTTACCCTTACACCCTTTACCCTTACACCCTTTACCCTTACACCCTTTACCCTTACACCCTTTACCCTACACCCTTTACCCCTTACACCCTTTACCCTTACACCCTTTACCCTTACACCCTTTACCCTTACACCCTTTACCCTTACACCCTTACCCTACACCCTTAACCCTTACAACCCTTACCCTACACCCTTACCCCTTACACCCTTACCCTTACACCCTTACCCTTACACCCTACCTACCCCCTTACCCTACCCCTTACCCTTACACCCTTTACCCTTACACCCTTTACCCTTACACCCTTTACCCTTACACCCTTTACCCTTACACCCCTTTACCCTTACACCCTTTACCCCTACACCCTTTACCCTTACAACCCTTACCCTTACACCCTTAACCCTAACACCCTTACCCTTACACCCTTTACCCTTACACCCTTTACCCTTACACCCTTACCCTTACACCCTTACCCTTACACCCTTTACCCTTACACCCTTTACCCTTACACCCTTTACCCTTACACCCTTTACCCTTACACCCTTTACCCTTACACCCCCTTTACCCTTACACCCTTTACCCTTACACCCTTTACCCTTACACCCTTTACCCTTACACCCTTTACCCTTACACCCTTTACCCTTACACCCTTTACCCTTACACCCTTTACCCTTACACCCTTTACCCTTACACCCTTTACCCTTACACCCTTTACCCTTACAACCCTTTACCCTTACACCCTTTACCCTTACACCCTTTACCCTTACACCCTTTACCCTTACACCCTTTACCCTTACACCCTTTACCCTTACACCCTTACCCTTACACCCTTTACCCTTACAACCCTTTACCCTTACAACCCTTTACCCTTACACCCTTTACCCTTACACCCTTTACCCTTACACCCCTTTACCCTTACACCCTTTACCCTTACACCCCTTTACCCTTACACCCTTTACCCTTACACCCTTTACCCTTACACCCTTACCCTTACACCCTTTACCCTTACACCCTTTACCCCTTACACCCTTTACCCTTACACCCTTTACCCTTACACCCTTTACCCTTACACCCTTTACCCTTACACCCTTTACCCTTACACCCTTTACCCTTACAAACC
This sequence comes from Andrena chrysosceles, assembly GCA_963855975.1. Lineage (NCBI taxonomy): Eukaryota > Metazoa > Arthropoda > Insecta > Hymenoptera > Andrenidae > Andrena > Andrena chrysosceles. Next base: position 66,496,771 of record OY979766.1, read on the forward strand.
CTTTACCCTTACACCCTTTACCCTTACACCCTTTACCCTTACACCCTTACCCTTACACCCTTTACCCTTACACCCTTTACCCTTACACCCTTTACCCTTACACCCTTTACCCTTACACCCTTTACCCTTACACCCTTTACCCTTACACCCTTTACCCTTACACCCTTTACCCTTACACCCTTTACCCTTACACCCTTTACCCTTACACCCTTTACCCTTACACCCTTTACCCTTACACCCTTTACCCTTACACCCTTTACCCTTACACCCTTTACCCTTACACCCTTTACCCTTACACCCTTTACCCTTACACCCTTTACCCTTACACCCTTTACCCTTACACCCTTTACCCTTACACCCTTTACCCTTACACCCTTTACCCTTACACCCTTTACCCTTACACCCTTTACCCCTTACACCCTTTACCCTTACACCCTTTACCCTTACACCCTTTACCCTTACACCTTTACCCTTACACCCTTTACCCTTACACCCTTTACCCTTACACCCTTTACCCTTACACCCTTTACCCTTACACCCTTTACCCTTACACCCTTTACCCTTACACCCTTTACCCTTACACCCTTTACCCTTACACCCTTTACCCTTACACCCTTTACCCTTACACCCTTTACCCTTACACCCTTTACCCTTACACCCTTTACCCTTACACCCTTTACCCTTACACCCTTTACCCTTACACCCTTTACCCTTACACCCTTTACCCTTACACCCTTTACCCTTACACCCTTTACCCTTACACCCTTTACCCTTACACCCTTTACCCTTACACCCTTTACCCTTACACCCTTTACCCTTACACCCTTTACCCTTACACCCTTTACCCTTACACCCTTTACCCTTACACCCTTTACCCTTACACCCTTTACCCTTACACCCTTTACCCTTACACCCTTTACCCTTACACCCTTTACCCTTACACCCTTTACCCTTACACCCTTTACCCTTACACCCTTTACCCTTACACCCTTTACCCTTACACCCTTTACCCTTACACCCTTTACCCTTACACCCTTTACCCTTACACCCTTTACCCTTACACCCTTTACCCTTACACCCTTTACCCTTACACCCTTTACCCTTACACCCCTTTACCCTTACACCCTTTACCCTTACACCCTTTACCCTTACAACCCCTTACCCCTTACACCCTTTACCCTTACACCCTTTACCCTTACACCCTTTACCCTTACACCCTTTACCCTTACACCCTTTACCCTTACACCCTTTACCCTTACACCCTTTACCCTTACACCCTTTACCCTTACACCCTTTACCCTTACACCCTTTACCCTTACACCCTTTACCCTTACACCCTTTACCCTTACACCCTTTACCCTTACACCCTTTACCCTTACACCCTTTACCCTTACACCCTTTACCCTTACACCCTTTACCCTTACACCCTTTACCCTTACACCCTTTACCCTTACACCCTTTACCCTACAACCCTTTACCCTTACACCCTTACCCTTACACCCTTTACCCTTACACCCTTTACCCTTACACCCTTTACCCTTACACCCTTTACCCTTACACCCTTTACCCTTACACCCTTTACCCTTACACCCTTTACCCTTACACCCTTTACCCTTACACCCTTTACCCTTACACCCTTTACCCTTACACCCTTTACCCTTACACCCTTTACCCTTACACCCTTTACCCTTACACCCTTTACCCTTACACCCTTTACCCTTACACCCTTTACCCTTACACCCTTTACCCTTACACCCTTTACCCTTACACCCTTTACCCTTACACCCTTTACCCTTACACCCTTTACCCTTACACCCTTTACCCTTACACCCTTTACCCTTACACCCTTTACCCTTACACCCTTTACCCTTACACCCTTTACCCTTACACCCTTTACCCTTACACCCTTTACCCTTACACCCTTTACCCTTACACCCTTTACCCTTACACCCTTTACCCTTACACCCTTTACCCTTACACCCTTTACCCTTACACCCTTTACCCTTACACCCTTTACCCTTACACCCTTTACCCTTACACCCTTTACCCTTACACCCTTTACCCTTACACCCTTTACCCTTACACCCTTTACCCTTACACCCTTTACCCTTACACCCTTTACCCTTACACCCTTTACCCTTACACCCTTTACCCTTACACCCTTTACCCTTACACCCTTTACCCTTACACCCTTTACCCTTACACCCTTTACCCTTACACCCTTTACCCTTACACCCTTTACCCTTACACCCTTTACCCTTACACCCTTTACCCTTACACCCTTTACCCTTACACCCTTTACCCTTACACCCTTTACCCTTACACCCTTTACCCTTACACCCTTTACCCTTACACCCTTTACCCTTACACCCTTTACCCTTACACCCTTTACCCTTACACCCTTTACCCTTACACCCTTTACCCTTACACCCTTTACCCTTACACCCTTTACCCTTACACCCTTTACCCTTACACCCTTTACCCTTACACCCTTTACCCTTACACCCTTTACCCTTACACCCTTTACCCTTACACCCATTACCCTTACACCCTTTACCCTTACACCCTTTACCCTTACACCCTTTACCCTTACACCCTTTACCCTTACACCCTTTACCCTTACACCCTTTACCCTTACACCCTTTACCCTTACACCCTTTACCCTTACACCCTTTACCCTTACACCCTTTACCCTTACACCCTTTACCCTTACACCCTTTACCCTTACACCCTTTACCCTTACACCCTTTACCCTTACACCCTTTACCCTTACACCCTTTACCCTTACACCCTTTACCCTTACACCCTTTACCCTTACACCCTTTACCCTTACACCCTTTACCCTTACACCCTTTACCCTTACACCCTTTACCCTTACACCCTTTACCCTTACACCCTTTACCCTTACACCCTTTACCCTTACACCCTTTACCCTTACACCCTTTACCCTTACACCCTTTACCCTTACACCCTTTACCCTTACACCCTTTACCCTTACACCCTTTACCCTTACACCCTTTACCCTTACACCCTTTACCCTTACACCCTTTACCCTTACACCCTTTACCCTTACACCCTTTACCCTTACACCCTTTACCCTTACACCCTTTACCCTTACACCCTTTACCCTTACACCCTTTACCCTTACACCCTTTACCCTTACACCCTTTACCCTTACACCCTTTACCCTTACACCCTTTACCCTTACACCCTTTACCCTTACACCCTTTACCCTTACACCCTTTACCCTTACACCCTTTACCCTTACACCCTTTACCCTTACACCCTTTACCCTTACACCCTTTACCCTTACACCCTTTACCCTTACACCCTTTACCCTTACACCCTTTACCCTTACACCCTTTACCCTTACACCCTTTACCCTTACACCCTTTACCCTTACACCCTTTACCCTTACACCCTTTACCCTTACACCCTTTACCCTTACACCCTTTACCCTTACACCCTTTACCCTTACACCCTTTACCCTTACACCCTTTACCCTTACACCCTTTACCCTTACACCCTTTACCCTTACACCCTTTACCCTTACACCCTTTACCCTTACACCCTTTACCCTTACACCCTTTACCCTTACACCCTTTACCCTTACACCCTTTACCCTTACACCCTTTACCCTTACACCCTTTACCCTTACACCCTTTACCCTTACACCCTTTACCCTTACACCCTTTACCCTTACACCCTTTACCCTTACACCCTTTACCCTTACACCCTTTACCCTTACACCCTTTACCCTTACACCCTTTACCCTTACACCCTTTACCCTTACACCCTTTACCCTTACACCCTTTACCCTTACACCCTTTACCCTTACACCCTTTACCCTTACACCCTTTACCCTTACACCCTTTACCCTTACACCCTTTACCCTTACACCCTTTACCCTTACACCCTTTACCCTTACACCCTTTACCCTTACACCCTTTACCCTTACACCCTTTACCCTTACACCCTTTACCCTTACACCCTTTACCCTTACACCCTTTACCCTTACACCCTTTACCCTTACACCCTTTACCCTTACACCCTTTACCCTTACACCCTTTACCCTTACACCCTTTACCCTTACACCCTTTACCCTTACACCCTTTACCCTTACACCCTTTACCCTTACACCCTTTACCCTTACACCCTTTACCCTTACACCCTTTACCCTTACACCCTTTACCCTTACACCCTTTACCCTTACACCCTTTACCCTTACACCCTTTACCCTTACACCCTTTACCCTTACACCCTTTACCCTTACACCCTTTACCCTTACACCCTTTACCCTTACACCCTTTACCCTTACACCCTTTACCCTTACACCCTTTACCCTTACACCCTTTACCCTTACACCCTTTACCCTTACACCCTTTACCCTTACACCCTTTACCCTTACACCCTTTACCCTTACACCCTTTACCCTTACACCCTTTACCCTTACACCCTTTACCCTTACACCCTTTACCCTTACACCCTTTACCCTTACACCCTTTACCCTTACACCCTTTACCCTTACACCCTTTACCCTTACACCCTTTACCCTTACACCCTTTACCCTTACACCCTTTACCCTTACACCCTTTACCCTTACACCCTTTACCCTTACACCCTTTACCCTTACACCCTTTACCCTTACACCCTTTACCCTTACACCCTTTACCCTTACACCCTTTACCCTTACACCCTTTACCCTTACACCCTTTACCCTTACACCCTTTACCCTTACACCCTTTACCCTTACACCCTTTACCCTTACACCCTTTACCCTTACACCCTTTACCCTTACACCCTTTACCCTTACACCCTTTACCCTTACACCCTTTACCCTTACACCCTTTACCCTTACACCCTTTACCCTTACACCCTTTACCCTTACACCCTTTACCCTTACACCCTTTACCCTTACACCCTTTACCCTTACACCCTTTACCCTTACACCCTTTACCCTTACACCCTTTACCCTTACACCCTTTACCCTTACACCCTTTACCCTTACACCCTTTACCCTTACACCCTTTACCCTTACACCCTTTACCCTTACACCCTTTACCCTTACACCCTTTACCCTTACACCCTTTACCCTTACACCCTTTACCCTTACACCCTTTACCCTTACACCCTTTACCCTTACACCCTTTACCCTTACACCCTTTACCCTTACACCCTTTACCCTTACACCCTTTACCCTTACACCCTTTACCCTTACACCCTTTACCCTTACACCCTTTACCCTTACACCCTTTACCCTTACACCCTTTACCCTTACACCCTTTACCCTTACACCCTTTACCCTTACACCCTTTACCCTTACACCCTTTACCCTTACACCCTTTACCCTTACACCCTTTACCCTTACACCCTTTACCCTTACACCCTTTACCCTTACACCCTTTACCCTTACACCCTTTACCCTTACACCCTTTACCCTTACACCCTTTACCCTTACACCCTTTACCCTTACACCCTTTACCCTTACACCCTTTACCCTTACACCCTTTACCCTTACACCCTTTACCCTTACACCCTTTACCCTTACACCCTTTACCCTTACACCCTTTACCCTTACACCCTTTACCCTTACACCCTTTACCCTTACACCCTTTACCCTTACACCCTTTACCCTTACACCCTTTACCCTTACACCCTTTACCCTTACACCCTTTACCCTTACACCCTTTACCCTTACACCCTTTACCCTTACACCCTTTACCCTTACACCCTTTACCCTTACACCCTTTACCCTTACACCCTTTACCCTTACACCCTTTACCCTTACACCCTTTACCCTTACACCCTTTACCCTTACACCCTTTACCCTTACACCCTTTACCCTTACACCCTTTACCCTTACACCCTTTACCCTTACACCCTTTACCCTTACACCCTTTACCCTTACACCCTTTACCCTTACACCCTTTACCCTTACACCCTTTACCCTTACACCCTTTACCCTTACACCCTTTACCCTTACACCCTTTACCCTTACACCCTTTACCCTTACACCCTTTACCCTTACACCCTTTACCCTTACACCCTTTACCCTTACACCCTTTACCCTTACACCCTTTACCCTTACACCCTTTACCCTTACACCCTTTACCCTTACACCCTTTACCCTTACACCCTTTACCCTTACACCCTTTACCCTTACACCCTTTACCCTTACACCCTTTACCCTTACACCCTTTACCCTTACACCCTTTACCCTTACACCCTTTACCCTTACACCCTTTACCCTTACACCCTTTACCCTTACACCCTTTACCCTTACACCCTTTACCCTTACACCCTTTACCCTTACACCCTTTACCCTTACACCCTTTACCCTTACACCCTTTACCCTTACACCCTTTACCCTTACACCCTTTACCCTTACACCCTTTACCCTTACACCCTTTACCCTTACACCCTTTACCCTTACACCCTTTACCCTTACACCCTTTACCCTTACACCCTTTACCCTTACACCCTTTACCCTTACACCCTTTACCCTTACACCCTTTACCCTTACACCCTTTACCCTTACACCCTTTACCCTTACACCCTTTACCCTTACACCCTTTACCCTTACACCCTTTACCCTTACACCCTTTACCCTTACACCCTTTACCCTTACACCCTTTACCCTTACACCCTTTACCCTTACACCCTTTACCCTTACACCCTTTACCCTTACACCCTTTACCCTTACACCCTTTACCCTTACACCCTTTACCCTTACACCCTTTACCCTTACACCCTTTACCCTTACACCCTTTACCCTTACACCCTTTACCCTTACACCCTTTACCCTTACACCCTTTACCCTTACACCCTTTACCCTTACACCCTTTACCCTTACACCCTTTACCCTTACACCCTTTACCCTTACACCCTTTACCCTTACACCCTTTACCCTTACACCCTTTACCCTTACACCCTTTACCCTTACACCCTTTACCCTTACACCCTTTACCCTTACACCCTTTACCCTTACACCCTTTACCCTTACACCCTTTACCCTTACACCCTTTACCCTTACACCCTTTACCCTTACACCCTTTACCCTTACACCCTTTACCCTTACACCCTTTACCCTTACACCCTTTACCCTTACACCCTTTACCCTTACACCCTTTACCCTTACACCCTTTACCCTTACACCCTTTACCCTTACACCCTTTACCCTTACACCCTTTACCCTTACACCCTTTACCCTTACACCCTTTACCCTTACACCCTTTACCCTTACACCCTTTACCCTTACACCCTTTACCCTTACACCCTTTACCCTTACACCCTTTACCCTTACACCCTTTACCCTTACACCCTTTACCCTTACACCCTTTACCCTTACACCCTTTACCCTTACACCCTTTACCCTTACACCCTTTACCCTTACACCCTTTACCCTTACACCCTTTACCCTTACACCCTTTACCCTTACACCCTTTACCCTTACACCCTTTACCCTTACACCCTTTACCCTTACACCCTTTACCCTTACACCCTTTACCCTTACACCCTTTACCCTTACACCCTTTACCCTTACACCCTTTACCCTTACACCCTTTACCCTTACACCCTTTACCCTTACACCCTTTACCCTTACACCCTTTACCCTTACACCCTTTACCCTTACACCCTTTACCCTTACACCCTTTACCCTTACACCCTTTACCCTTACACCCTTTACCCTTACACCCTTTACCCTTACACCCTTTACCCTTACACCCTTTACCCTTACACCCTTTACCCTTACACCCTTTACCCTTACACCCTTTACCCTTACACCCTTTACCCTTACACCCTTTACCCTTACACCCTTTACCCTTACACCCTTTACCCTTACACCCTTTACCCTTACACCCTTTACCCTTACACCCTTTACCCTTACACCCTTTACCCTTACACCCTTTACCCTTACACCCTTTACCCTTACACCCTTTACCCTTACACCCTTTACCCTTACACCCTTTACCCTTACACCCTTTACCCTTACACCCTTTACCCTTACACCCTTTACCCTTACACCCTTTACCCTTACACCCTTTACCCTTACACCCTTTACCCTTACACCCTTTACCCTTACACCCTTTACCCTTACACCCTTTACCCTTACACCCTTTACCCTTACACCCTTTACCCTTACACCCTTTACCCTTACACCCTTTACCCTTACACCCTTTACCCTTACACCCTTTACCCTTACACCCTTTACCCTTACACCCTTTACCCTTACACCCTTTACCCTTACACCCTTTACCCTTACACCCTTTAC